>JAWNPH010000044.1:982500-997500 GCA_035047645.1 Drosophila merina
CTATCTTTCTATCTTTCTATCTTTCTATCTTTCTATCTTTCTATCTTTCTATCTTTCTATCTTTCTATCTTTTTTATCTTTCTATCTTTCTATCTTTCTATCTTTCTATCTTTCTATCTTTCTATCTTTCTATCTTTCTATCTTTCTATCTTTCTATCTTTCTATCTTTCTATCTTTCTATCTTTCTATCTTTCTATCTTTCTATCTTTCTATCTTTCTATCTTTCTATCTTTCTATCTTTCTATCTTTCTATCTTTCTATCTTTCTATCTTTCTATCTTTCTATCTTTCTATCTTTCTATCTTTCTATCTTTCTATCTTTCTATCTTTCTATCTTTCTATCTTCTATCTATCTATCTTTCTTCTATCTTTCTATCTTTCTATCTTTCTATCTTTCTATCTTTCTTCTTTCTATCTTCTATCTTTCTATCTTTATCTTTCTATCTTTCTATCTTTCTATCTTTCTATCTTTCTATCTTTCTATCTATCTATCTTTCTATCTTTCTATCTTTCTATCTTTCTATCTTTCTATCTTTCTATCTATCTATCTTTCTATCTATCTATCTTTCTATCTTTCTATCTATCTATCTTTCTATCTTTCTATCTTTCTATCTATCTATCTTTCTATCTTTCTATCTTTCTATCTTTCTATCTTTCTATCTTTCTATCTTTCTATCTATCTATCTATCTATCTTTCTATCTATCTATCTATCTATCTATCTATCTTCTATCTATCTATCTATCTATCTATCTATCTATCTTCTATCTTCTATCTTCTATCTTTCTATCTTTCTAACTTTCTAACTTTCTATCTATCTATCTTTCTATCTATCTTCTATCTATCTATCTAACTATCTATCTATCTTTCTATCTATCTTTCTATCTTTCTATCTTTCTATCTTTCTATCTTTCTATCTTTCTATCTTTCTATCTTTCTATCTTTCTATCTTTCTATCTTTCTATCTTTCTATCTTCTATCTTTCTATCTTTCTATCTTTCTATCTTCTTCTATCTTTCTATCTTTCTATCTTTCTATCTTTCTATCTTTCTATCTTTCTATCTATCTATCTATCTATCTTTCTATCTTTCTATCTTTCTATCTTTCTATCTTTCTATCTATCTATCTATCTATCTTTCTATCTTTCTATCTTTCTATCTTTCTATCTTTCTATCTTTCTATCTTTCTATCTTTCTATCTTTCTATCTTTCTATCTTTCTATCTTTCTATCTTTCTATCTTTCTATCTTTCTATCTTTCTATCTATCTATCTATCTATCTATCTATCTATCTATCTTTCTATCTTTCTATCTTTCTATCTATCTATCTTTCTATCTATCTATCTATCTATCTTTCTATCTTTCTATCTATCTTCTATCTTCTATCTTCTATCTTTCTATCTTCTATCTTCTATCTTCTATCTTTCTTCTATCTTCTATCTTCTATCTATCTATCTATCTATCTTTCTATCTTTCTATCTTTCTATCTTCTATCTTCTATCTTCTATCTATCTTCTATCTTCTATCTTCTATCTTCTATCTTTCTATCTATCTATCTTTCTATCTTCTATCTTCTATCTTTCTATCTTTCTATCTTCTATCTTCTATCTATCTATCTTTCTATTCTTCTATCTTTCCATCTATCTATCTTTCTATCTTTCTATCTTCTATCTTTCTATCTTCTATCTTCTATCTATCTATCTATCTATCTATCTATCTATCTATCTTCTATCTTATATCTATCTATCTATCTATCTATCTATCTTTCTATCTTTCTATCTATCTATCTATCTATCTTTCTATCTTCTATCTATCTATCTTCTATCTTCTATCATCTATCTCTATCTATCTATCTATCTATCTCTATCTTTCTATCTTTCTATCTTCTATCTCTATCTATCTATCTTCTATCATCTATCTCTCTCTCTCATCTATCTATCTCTATCTTCTATCTTCTATCTTCTATCTTCTCTCTATCTCATCTCTATCTTCTATCTTCTTCATCTATCTATCTTCTTCTATCTTCTATCTTCTATCTCTATCTTCTATCTTTCTATCTATCTATCTTCTATCATCTATCTTCTATCTTCATCTTCTATCTATTCTATCTTCTATCATCTATCTTCTATCTTCTATCTCTATCTATCTATCTTCTATCTTCTATCTTCTATCTTCTATCTTCTATCTTCTATCTTCTATCTTCTATCTTCTATCTTCTATCTATCTATCTATCTATCTATCTATCTATCTATCTTCTATCTATCTATCTATCTATCTATCTATCTATCTATCTTCTATCTTCTATCTATCTATCTATCTATCTTCTATCTATCTATCTTCTATCTATCTATCTATCTATCTATCTATCTTCTTCTATCTTCTATCTTCTATCTTCTATCTTCTATCTTCTATCTTCTATCTTCTATCTTCTATCTTCTATCTATCTATCTATCTACTTCTATCTATCTATCTATCTATCTTCTATCTTCTATCTATCTATCTTCTATCTATCTATCTTCTATCTATCTATCTTCTATCTATCTATCTATCTATCTATCTATCTATCTATCTATCTATCTATCTATCTATCTATCTATCTATCTATCTATCTTTCTATCTATCTATCTATCTATCTATCTATCTATCTATCTATCTATCTATCTATCTATCTATCTTCTATCATCTATCTATCTATCTTCTATCTATCTATCTATCTATCTATCTATCTATCTATCTCTATCTTCTATCTATCTATCTATCTATCTATCTATCTTCTATCTTCTATCTTCTATCTTCTATCTATCTATCTCTATCTTCTATCTTCTATCTCTATCTTCTATCTATCTATCTTCTATCTTCTATCTTCTATCTATCTATCTTCTATCTATCTATCTTCTATCTATCTATCTATCTATCTATCTATCTTCATCAATCATCTATCTATCTATCTTCTATCTCTATCTTCTATCTTCTATCTCTATCTTCTATCTTCTATCTTCTATCTTCTATCTTCTATCTATCTATCTATCTATCTTCTATCTTCTATCTTCTATCTTCTATCTCTATCTTCTATCTATCTATCTTCTATCTTCTATCTTCTATCTTCTATCTTCTATCTCTATCTATCTATCTTCTATCTTCTATCTATCTATCTTCTATCTATCTATCTATCTATCTTCTATCTTCTATCTATCTATCTTCTATCTTCTATCTATCTATCTATCTATCTTCTATCTTCTATCATCTATCTTTCTATCTTCTATCTTCTATCTTCTATCTTCTATCTTCTATCTTCTTCTATCTTCTATCTTCTATCTTCTATCTATCTATCTATCTATCTTCTATCTTTCTATCTTCTATCTTCTATCTTCTATCTTCTATCTTCTATCTTCTCTATCTATCTATCTATCTATCTTCTATCTTCTATCTATCTATCTATCTATCTCTATCTTCTATCTATCTATCTTCTATCTATCTATCTATCTATCTTCTATCTATCTATCTTCTATCTATCTATCTATCTATCTATCTATCTATCTATCTATCTATCTTCTATCTATCTATCTTCTATCTCTATCTATCTATCTTCTATCATCTATCTCTATCTTCATCTATCTATCTATCTATCTATCTATCTTCTATCTTCTATCTATCTATCTTCATCTATCATCTATCTATCTTCTATCTTCTATCTTCTATCTTCTATCTATCTATCTCTCTATCTATCTATCTTCTATCTATCTATCTTCTATCTTCTATCTTCTATCTTCTATCTCTATCTTCTATCTTCTATCTTCTATCTATCTATCTTCTATCTTCTATCTATCTATCTATCTATCTTCTATCTTCTATCTTCTTCTCTATCTTCTATCTTCTATCTTTCTATCTTCTATCTATCTATCTTCTATCTTCTATCTTCTATCTTCTATCTTCTATCTTCTATCTATCTATCTTCTATCTTCTATCTTCATCTCTATCTATCTATCTTCTATCTATCTTCTATCTTCTATCTTCTATCTATCTTCTTCTATCTTCTCATCTCTATCTTCTATCTTCTATCTTCTATCTTCTATCTTCTATCTCTATCTCTATCTTCTATCTTCTATCTTCTATCTTCTATCTATCTTCTTCTATCTATCATCTTCTATCTTCTATCTTCTATCTTCTATCTTCTATCTTCTATCTATCTATCTTCTATCTTCTATCTTCTATCTATCTATCTATCTATCTTCTATCTTCTATCTATCTATCTATCTATCTCTATCTATCTATCTCATCTTCTATCTTCTATCTTCTATCTTCTATCTTCTATCTTCTATCTATCTATCTATCTATCTTCTATCTTCTATCTATCTATCTATCTTCTCTATCTTCTTCTTCTATCTTCTATCTTCTATCTTCTATCTATCTATCTTCTATCTTCTATCTTCTATCTTCTATCTTCTATCTTCTATTCTATCTTCTATCTTCTATCTTCATCTTCTATCTTCTATCTTCTATCTATCTATCTTCTATCTTCTATCTTCTATCTATCTATCTTCTATCTCTATCTTCTATCTTCTATCTTCTATCTTCTATCTTCTATCTTCTATCTCTATCTATCATCTCTATCTATCTATCTTCTATCTATCTATCTATCTATCTTCTATCTTCTATCTATCTATCTATCTATCTTCTATCTATCTATCTTCTATCTTCTATCATCTATCTTCTATCTTCTTCTATCTTCTTCTTCTATCTCTCTATCTTCTATCTTCTATCTATCTATCTATCTATCTATCTATCTATCTATCTATCTATCTTCTATCTATCTATCTATCTATCTTCTATCTTCTATCTTCTATCTATCTATCTTCTATCTTCTATCTTCATCTTCTATCTTCTATCTTCTATCTTCTATCTTCTATCTTCTATCTCTATCTATCTATCTTCTATCATCATCTCTCATCTATCTTCTATCCATCATCTATCTATCATCATCTTATCTCATCTTCTCTTCTATCTATCTTCTATCTTCTATCTATCTTCTCTATCATCTCTATCTTCTCTCTTCATCTCATCTTCATCTTCTATCTTCTATTCATCTCATCTCTATCTATCTATCTTCTATCTTCTATCTTTTCTTCTCTCTTCTTCTATCTTCTATCTCATCTTCATCTCTATCTTCATCTCTATCATCTATCTTCATCTCTATCTTCTATCTATCTATCTATCATCTCTATCTTCATCTATCTATCTTCTATCTTCTATCTATCTATCTTCTATCTTCTATCTATCTATCTTCTATCTATCTATCTTCTATCTTCTATCTTCTATCTTCATCTTCTATCTCATCTTCATCTCTATCTTCTATCTCTATCTTCTATCTATCTATCTATCTTCTTCTATCTTCATCTTCTATCTTCTATCTTCTATCTCTATCATCTTCTATCTCTCTATCTATCTATCTATCTTCTATCTCATCTCTATCTGTCTATCTTCTATCTATCTATCTATCTATCTTCTATCTTCTATCTTCTATCTTCTATCTTCATCTTCTATCTATCTATCTATCTATCTATCTATCTATCTATCATCTATCATCATCATCTATCTATCATCATCTATCTTCATCTATCTATCTATCTATCTATCATCTATGTATCATCATCTATCTATCTATCATCTATCTCATCTCTATCTATCTATCATCTATCTATCTATCTCTATCTTCTATCTCTATCTATCTATCTATCTATCTATCTATCTATCTATCTTCTATCTATCATCTATCTATCTATCTATCTATCTATCTATCTATCTATCTATCTATCTATCTCTATCTCATCATCTATCTCATCTTCATCTCTATCTTCATCTATCATCATCTATCTATCTATCATCTATCTTCTATCTCATCTTCATCTCTATCTATCATCTTCTATCTTCATCTATCAATCTCATCTCATCTCATCTCATCATCTATCATCTATCTATCATCATCATCTATCTATCTATCATCATCATCTCATCATCTATCTCATCTCTATCTCATCTCATCTCATCTATCTATCATCTATCATCTCTCATCATCTCTATCTATCATCTCTCTCATCTTCTTCATCTCTATCTCATCTCATCATCATCTCACTCTCTCTTCATCTCTATCTTCATCTATCTCATCATCATCTATCTTCATCTTCTATCATCTATCTATCTATCTATCTATCTATCTATCATCTATCTCTATCTTCTATCTATCTATCTATCTATCTTCTATCTATCTATCTTCTATCATCTATCTATCTATCTATCATCTATCTATCTATCTATCTATCTATCTATCTATCTATCTATCTTCATCTATCTATCTTCATCTCATCTTCTATCTCTATCTCATCTCATCTTCTCTATCTTCTTCTATCTCTCTCTATCTTCTATCTATCATCTTCTATCTTCTATCTCATCTCTCTCATCTCTCTTCTCTCTCTCTCCTCTATCTTCTTCTTCTATCTCTATCTCTTTCTATCACTCTCTATCTCTCTCTCTTCTCTATCTTCATCATCTATCTATCTATCTATCTATCTATCTATCTTCTATCTATCTCTATCTCTATCTCTATCATCTATCATCTCATCTCTATCTCTATCTCTCATCTCATCTCTATCTTCTATCATCATCATCATCTATCTATCTCTCTCTCATCTATCTATCTATCTATCTATCTATCTATCTCTATCTATCTATCTATCTATCTTCTATCTATCTATCTATCTATCTATCTATCTATCTATCTATCATCTTCTATCATCATCTCTATCTCATCTATCTATCTATCTATCTATCTATCTATCTATCTATCTATCTATCTATCTATCTATCTATCTATCTATCTATCTTCTATCTATCTATCTTCATCTATCATCTCTATCTCTCTCATCTCTATCTCTATCTTCTATCTCATCTTCTATCTTCATCTATCTATCTTCATCTTCTATCATCTATCTTCTATCTTCTATCATCTATCTCTATCTTCTATCTCTCTCTATCTCTATCTTCTATCTTCTCTATCTATCTATCTATCTCTATCTTCTATCTATCTATCTATCTATCTATCTATCTTCTATCTATCTATCTATCATCTATCTTCTATCTCTATCTATCATCTCTATCTATCTATCTATCATCATCTATCATCATCTATCTATCTATCTATCTATCTATCTTCATCTTCTATCATCTATCTATCTATCTATCTATCTTCTATCTATCATCATCTATCTATCTATCTATCTATCTATCTATCTATCTATCATCTATCTATCTATCATCATCTATCTATCTATCTATCTATCTATCATCATCATCTATCTATCATCTATCTATCTATCTATCTATCTATCATCTATCTATCTATCAACCTCATCATCTATCTTCATCTTCTCTCTCTCACTCTCTCATCTCTCTCTATCTCTCTCTATCTCCTCCCCTCCCCCCTCACCTCCTCCTCCTCTCTCTCTCTCTCTCATCCTCTTCTTCCTTCTCTCTCTCTCTCTCCTCTCACTTCATCTCATCTATCTATCTTCTATCTCATCATCATCTATCTTCATCTATCTATCTATCTATCTATCTTCTCTATCTATCTATCTTCTATCTATCTATCTATCTATCTATCATCTATCTCTATCTATCTATCTATCTATCATCTATCTTCATCTATCTATCTATCTATCTATCTATCTATCTTCATCATCTCTCTTCTCATCTATCTATCTTCATCATCTATCTATCATCTATCTATCTATCATCTATCTATCTATCTATCTATCTATCTATCTTCTATCTATCTATCTCTATCTTCATCATCTATCTCTATCTCTCTATCATCATCTATCTATCTATCTATCTATCTTCTATCTTCATCTTCTATCTTCTATCTATCATCTATCTATCTATCATCTATCTTCTATCTTCATCTATCTATCTTCTATCTATCTATCTATCTATCTATCATCTATCTCTACTTCTTCATCTATCTATCTATCTATCTATCTATCTATCTATCTTCTATCTCTATCTATCTATCTTCTATCTCATCTTCATCATCATCTATCTATCATCATCATCATCTTCTCTCTATCTATCATCTCATCTCTCTCATCATCTCATCTATCTATCATCATCATCTATCATCTATCATCTATCTATCTATCTATCTATCTATCTATCTATCTTCATCTCATCTTCATCATCTATCTCTATCTTCATCTATCTATCTATCTATCTATCTATCTATCTATCTATCTATCTATCTATCTATCTATCTATCTATCTTCTATCTTCTATCTATCTATCTATCTTCTATCTATCTATATCTATCTATATCTATCTATATCTATCTATATCTATCTATATCTATCTACATCTATCTACATCTATCTTCTATCTATCTATCTTCTCTATCTATCTATCTATCTATCTCTATCTATCATCTTCTATCTTCATCTATCTATCTATCTATCTATCTATCTATCTATCTATCTTCTATCTCTATCTTCATCTATCTATCTATCATCTTCTATCTTCTTCTATCATCTATCTATCTCATCATCTATCTATCATCTTCATCATCTATCTCTATCTTCTATCTCTCTCTTCTTCTCTATCTATCATCTATCTATCTATCTATCTATCTTCTATCATCTATCTTCTCTTCATCTCTCTCTCTTCTATCTTCATCTTCTCATCATCTCTATCTCATCTCTATCTATCTATCATCTATCTTCTATCTCTCTCTCTCATCTATCTCATCTATCTATCTATCTATCTATCTTCTATCTTCTATCTATCTATCATCTATCTATCTTCTATCTCTCATCTTCTTCTATCTCATCTATCATCTATCTATCTTCTATCTATCTATCTTCTATCTCATCATCTCTTCATCTTCTATCTATCATCTATCTATCTATCTATCTTCATCTATCTATCTATCATCTTCATCTTCATCTCATCTCATCTTCATCTTCTCATCTATCATCATCTATCTATCATCTATCTATCTCTATCTTCTCTCTCATCTATCTTCATCTCATCATCTATCTTCTATCTCTTCTATCTATCTATCTATCATCTATCTCTATCTCTATCATCTTCTATCTATCTATCTATCTCTATCTATCATCTATCATCTTCATCTTCATCATCATCTTCTATCTCATCATCTTCTCTCTATCTCATCATCATCTCATCTATCTATCATCCTCATCTCTATCTCTCTATTCTCTCTCATCTATCTCATCATCATCATCTATCTATCATCATCATCTTCTATCTTCTATCATCATCTCATCTATCATCTTCTATCTATCTATCTATCTATCTCTATCTCATCTCATCTCATCATCATCATCATCATCTCTCTCTCATCTCATCTCATCTCATCTCTATCTATCTATCTATCATCATCATCATCATCTCATCTCATCTCATCTCATCTCATCATCTCTCTCATCATCTCTCATCTCTCATCTTCTCTCATCTCTCTCTCATCTATCATCTCTCTCTCTCTCATCTCATCATCTATCTCATCTCTCTCTATCTTCTATCTTCTCTCATCTCATCATCTTCTCATCTCTCTCTCTCATCTCCCCCCCCCCCCCCTCCCCCCTCCCCCCCCCCCCCCCCCCTCCTCTCTCTCTTCTTCTCTCTCTCCTCTCTCATCTCATCATCATCTATCTATCATCATCTTCATCATCATCTTCATCATCTATCTCATCTATCATCTCTATCTCATCATCATCATCTATCTCATCATCATCTCATCATCTATCTTCATCTCATCATCATCTTCATCTTCTATCTCATCTTCATCATCTATCTCTATCTATCTCTCTCATCTATCTATCATCTTCTTCTTCTCATCTATCTCTCATCTATCATCATCATCATCATCATCATCATCATCATCATCATCATCATCATCATCATCATCATCTATCATCATCATCATCATCATCATCATCATCATCATCATCATCATCATCTTCCTCATCATCATCATCATCATCATCATCATCATCATCATCTCATCATCATCATCATCTCATCATCATCTCATCATCATCATCATCTCATCATCATCATCATCATCATCTATCATCATCATCATCATCATCATCATCATCATCATCATCATCATCATCATCATCATCATCATCTCATCTCATCTCATCATCATCATCATTGTCATCTCTATCTATCATCTATCATCTCATCATCATCTCATCTCTCATCATCATCTCATCATCATCTCATCATCATCATCATCATCTCATCATCATCATCATCATCATCTATCATCTCATCATCATCATCATCATCATCATCATCATCATCTCATCATCATCATCATCATCATCATCTCATCATCTCTTCATCATCATCATCATCTCATCATCATCTCTCATCATCATCTCATCATCTCTATCTATCATCATCTATCTCATCATCTATCATCATCATCATCATCATCTATCATCTTTCATCATCATCATCTCATCATCATCTCATCATCTCTATCATCATCATCATCATCTCATCATCATCTATCTCTCATCTATCTCATCTATCTATCTCTATCTCATCATCATCATCATCTTCATCATCATCTATCATCTTCATCATCTATCTATCATCATCTACTCTCTCATCTCATCATCATCATCATCATCATCTTCATCTCATCATCATCATCATCATCATCATCATCATCATCATCTCATCATCATCATCATCTCATCTCATCTCATCTATCTATCTTCATCATCTTCATCTATCTATCTATCTATCTTCATCTCTATCATCTATCTCTCTCTATCTATCTATCTATCATCTATCTATCATCATCTATCATCATCTTCTTCATCTATCTATCTTCATCTATCTATCATCTATCTATCTTCTTCTATCTCATCTCTATCTTCTATCTCATCTATCATCTATCTATCTATCATCTATCTATCTTCTATCATCATCTTCATCTATCTATCTTCATCATCTTCATCTATCTATCTATCATCTTCTATCTATCTATCTATCTATCTATCTATCTATCTATCTATCTATCATCTATCTATCTATCATCTATCATCATCTATCTATCTATCATCTTCTATCTATCATCTATCATCTATCTATCTATCTATCTATCATCATCATCTATCTATCATCTATCTATCATCTATCTATCTATCTATCTATCTATCTATCTATCTATCATCTATCTATCTATCTATCTATCATCTATCATCTATCTATCTATCATCTATCATCATCATCTTCTATCTCTTCATCTATCATCATCTATCTATCTATCTTCTATCTATCTTCATCTATCTATCTATCTCATCTATCATCTATCAATCATCATCATCTTCTATCTCATCTCTATCTCATCTCTATCATCTATCTTCATCTATCTATCTATCATCATCTATCATCTATCATCATCATCATCTATCTATCTATCTATCTATCTATCATCATCTATCTATCATCATCTATCTATCTATCTATCTATCTATCATCTATCTCATCTCATCTTCTTCTCATCTCATCTTCATCATCATCATCATCTATCATCATCTATCTCTATCTATCTATCATCATCTATCATCTATCATCTATCATCTATCATCATCATCTATCTATCTATCTATCTATCTATCTATCATCATCATCTATCTATCTATCATCTATCATCTATCATCATCATCATCTATCTTCTATCTATCTATCTCATCTATCATCATCATCATCATCATCATCATCATCTATCTATCATCTATCATCTATCTATCTATCTATCATCTCTATCTATCTATCTATCTATCATCTATCTATCTATCTATCTATCTATCATCTATCATCATCATCATCTATCTATCTATCTATCATCATCATCTATCATCATCATCTATCATCATCATCATCTATCTATCTATCTATCTATCTATCATCATCATCATCTATCTATCATCTATCATCTATCTATCATCTATCATCTATCATCATCTATCTATCATCTATCATCATCATCATCATCATCATCATCATCATCATCATCATCTATCTCATCATCTATCATCATCATCTATCATCATCCTCATCGTCATCATCTATCATCTATCTATCTATCTATCTATCATCATCATCTCATCTATCTCTATCATCATCTCTCATCATCATCATCATCTCATCTATCATCTCATCATCATCTATCTATCTATCTATCTATCTATCATCTATCATCTTCTATCCTCATCATCTCATCTATCAATCTATCATCATCATCATCTATCATCTATCATCATCATCATCATCATCATCTCTCATCTTCTCATCTAATCATCATCATCATCATCATCATCATCTCATCATCATCTATCATCATCATCATCTATCTATCTCTCTCTTCATCTATCTATCTCATCTCTATCTCATCATCTATCTATCTCTATCTCATCATCATCATCTATCTCATCATCATCATCATCATCATCATCTATCTATCATCATCATCTCATCATCATCATCATCATCATCATCATCATCATCATCATCTATCATCATCATCATCATCTATCATCATCTATCATCATCATCTATCATCTATCTCATCTCATCTCATCTATCTCTCATCATCATCTCATCATCTATCTATCATCTATCTATCTCTCATCTATCATCTATCATCTCATCATCTATCTATCTCTCATCTCATCATCTATCTATCATCTATCATCATCTCATCATCTATCATCTATCATCATCTATCTATCTATCTCTATCTATCTATCTATCATCTATCTATCATCATCATCATCATCTATCTATCTCATCTATCATCATCTATCATCTCATCATCATCATCATCATCTATCTCATCATCATCATCTATCATCTATCATCTATCATCTATCTATCTATCATCATCTATCTATCTATCTATCTATCTATCTATCATCTATCTATCTATCATCTATCTTCTATCTATCTATCTATCATCTATCTATCTATCTATCTATCTATCTATCTATCTATCTATCTATCTATCTATCTATCTATCTATCTATCTATCTATCTATCTATCTATCTATCTATCTATCTATCTATCTATCTATCTATCTCTATCTATCATCTCATCATCTATCTATCTATCTATCTATCTCTATCATCTATCATCTATCTATCTATCTATCTATCTATCTATCTATCTATCTATCATCATCTCTATCTCTATCTCTATCTATCTATCTATCTATCTATCTATCTATCATCTATCTATCTATCTATCATCTATCTATCTATCTATCTATCTATCTATCTATCTATCTATCTATCTATCTATCTATCTATCTCATCTCATCATCTCATCTATCTATCTATCTATCTATCTATCTATCTATCTATCTATCTATCTATCTATCTATCTATCTATCTATCTATCTATCTATCTATCTCTAATCTATCTATCTAATCTATCTATCATCATCATCTATCATCTCATCTCATCTTCTATCTTCTATCTATCTATCTTCTCATCTATCTATCTATCATCTATCTATCTATCTCTATCATCTATCTATCATCATCATCTATCTATCTATCTATCTTCTATCTATCATCTATCTATCATCTATCTATCTATCTATCTCATCTCATCATCATCTATCATCATCTCATCTCTATCTATCTTATCTCTATCTCTCTCATCTCTATCATCTATCTATCTTCTATCTCATCTCATCTATCATCTATCTATCTATCTCATCTATCATCTATCTATCTATCTATCTATCTATCATCTCATCATCTATCTCATCTCTCATCTCATCTCTCATCTTCTCTTCTTCATCTATCTTCTTCTATCTATCTATCTCTATCTCTCTCTCTCTATCTATCTATCTATCTATCTTCTATCTATCTTCTATCTATCTATCTATCTTCTATCTATCTATCTATCTATCTATCTATCTATCTATCTATCTCTATCTTCTCATCTATCTCTATCTATCTCTATCTTCTTCTCATCTCATTTCATCTATCTCATCTATCTCATCTATCTATCTTCTATCATCTATCTATCTATCTCTCTCTCTTCTATCTATCTATCTATCTCTATCTATCATCTATCTATCTCTCTCTCTCATCTCTACATCATCTCTCTCTCTCTCTCTCCTATCTTCATCATCTCTCTCTCTCTCTCTATCTCTCATCTCTCTCCTCTCATCTCTCTCTCATCTCTTCTCATCATCATCTATCTCATCTCATCATCATCATCATCATCTATCTATCTATCTATCTTCTCATCATCTCATCTCTATCATCATCATCTATCTATCATCATCTATCATCTATCTATCTATCATCTATCTTCTCCATCTATCTATCTGTCTATCTATCTTCTCTATCTCTCATCTCTATCTCTATCATCATCTCATCATCATCATCATCTATCTATCATCATCTTCTATCATCATCTATCTTCTATCTCATCATCATCATCATCTATCTCTATCATCTATCATCATCTCTCTCTCATCATCTCATCATCATCTCATCATCATCTCTCCTCATCATCTTCTTCTATCTCTATCTATCTATCATCTATCTTCTCTCTATCATCATCTCATCTATCTTCTTCTTCTATCTATCTATCTATCTATCTCATCTATCTATCTATCCTCTCTCTCTCTCTCTCATCTCATCTCATCTCATCTCATCTCTATCTCATCTATCTCTCATCTATCTATCTATCTTCTATCTTCATCTATCATCTATCTGTCTATCATCTATCTCTATCTATCTATCTATCATCTATCTCTCTATCTATCTATCTATCTATCTATCTATCTATCTATCTATCTATCTATCTATCTATCTATCTATCTATCTATCTTTCTATCTATCTATCTATCTATCTATCTATCTATCTATCTATCTATCATCATCTTCTATCTATC
>JAWNPH010000044.1:1002500-1045642 GCA_035047645.1 Drosophila merina
CTATCTATCTTCTATCTCTATCTTCTATCTTCTTTCTATCTATCTTCTATCTATCTATCTTCTATCTTCTATCTTCTTCTTCTATCTCTATCTCTATCTATCTATCTATCTATCTTCTATCTTCTATCTTCTATCTCTATCTTCTTCTTCTATCTTCTATCTTCTATCTTCTATCTTCTATCTATCTATCTATCTATCTATCTATCTATCTTCTATCTTCTTCTATCTTCTCTATCTATCTATCTTCTATCTATCTATCTTCTATCTATCTATCTATCTTCTTCTATCTTCTATCTTCTATCTTCTTCTTCTCTCTATCTTCTATCTTCTATCTTCTATCTTCTATCTTCTTCTTCTTCTCTATCTTCTATCTTCTATCTATATCTTCTATCTCTTCTCTCTTCTTCTTCATCTCTTCTTCATCTCTATCTTCTATCTTCTTCTCATCTTCATCTTCATCTCTATCTCATCTTCATCTATCTCTCTCTCTATCTTCTATCTTCTATCTTCTATCTTCTATCTATCTATCTTCTATCTTCTATCTATCTATCTATCTATCTATCTATCTTCTATCTATCTATCTTCTATCTTCTATCTTCTATCTTCTTCTTCTATCTTCTATCTTCTATCTTCTTCTCTTCTTCTTCTATCTTCTATCTTCTATCTTCTATCTTCATCTTCTATCTTCTATCTTCTATCTTCTTCTTCTATCTTCTATCTTCTATCTTCTATCTCTTCTCTATCTCTTCTTCTATCTTCTATCTATCTTCTTCTTCTTCTATCTCTATCTTCTTCTTCTTCTTCTCTATCTCTTCTTCTATCTTCATCTTCATCTATCTATCTCTATCTTCTATCTTCATCTTCTTCTTCTATCTTCTATCTTCTATCTTCTATCTTCTATCTTCTATCTTCTATCTTCTATCTTCTTCTTCTTCTTCTTCTTCTTCTTCATCTATCTATCTATCTATCTATCTTCTATCTTCTATCTTCTCTTCTATCTTCTATCTTCTATCTTCTTCTTCTCTTCTTCTTCATCTCATCTCTATCTCATCTTCTTCTTCTATCTTCTTCTTCTTCTTCATCTCTTCTCTCTCTCTTCTTCTCTTCTATCTTCTATCTTCTATCTTCTTCTTCTATCTCTCTTCTTCTTCATCTTCTTCTCTATCTTCTATCTTCTTCTTCTATCTCTTCTTCTTCTTCTTCTTTCTTCTCTTCTTCTTCTTCTATCTTCTATCTTCTTCTTCTATCTCTCTTCTTCTTCTTCTTCTATCTTCTATCTTCTATCTTTCTTCTTCTATCTTCTTCTTCTATCTCTTCTTCTCTTCTATCTCTATCTCTATCTCTTCTTCTATCTTCTATCTTCTATCTTCTATCTTCTATCTTCTTCTCTCTTCATCTCTTCTTCTTCTTCTATCTTCTTCTTCTATCTTCTTCTCTATCTCTATCTTCTATCTTCTATCTTCTTCTTCTATCTCTTCTTCTATCTTCTTCTTCTATCTCTCTCTTCTCTTCTTCTTCTCTTCTTTCTATCTTCTTCTTCTTCTTCTTCTTCTATCTTCTTCTTCTTCTTCTTCTTCTTCTTCTTCTCTTCTCTTCTTCTTCTTCTTCTCTTCTATCTCTATCTTCTATCTCTTCTTCTATCTTCTTCTCTTCTTCTATCTTCTATCTTCTTCTTCTTCTCTTCTTCTTCTCTTCTCTCTTCTTCTTCTTCTTCTTCTATCTTCTTCTTCTTCTTCTTCTCTTCTCTTCTCTCTCTTCTTCTTCTTCTTCTCTTCTTCTCTTCTCTTCATCTTCTTCTTCTCTTCTTCTTCTTCTCTTCTTCTATCTTCTATCTCTATCTTCTATCTCTATCTTCTATCTTCTATCTTCTATCTTCTATCTTCTTCTTCTCTTCTTCTTCTATCTTCTATCTTTTCTTCTTCTCTTCTCTCTCTATCTTCTATCTCTATCTTCTATCTTCTATCTTCTATCTTCTATCTTCTATCTTCTATCTTCTTCTCTTCTATTCTTCTCTATCTTCTTCTTCTATCTTCTATCTTCTATCTGTCATCTCTATCTCTATCTTCTCTCTCTATCTCTTCTTCTTCTATCTTCTATCTTCTATCTTCTTCTTCTATCTTCTATCTTCTATCTTCTTCTCTATCTCTCTCATCTCTATCTCTATCTCTATCTCTATCTCTCTTCTCTCTCTTCTATCTCTATCTTCTATCTTCTATCTTCTATCTTCTTCTCTATCTTCTATCTTCTATCTTCTATTTCTATCTCTTCTTCTTCTTCTATCTTCTTCTTCTATCTATCTATCTTCTTCTTCTATCTCATCTCTTCTTCATCTCTTCTCTTCTTCTATCTTCTATCTTCTTCTTCTATCTTCTATCTTCTATCTTCTTCTTCTTCTTCTTCTCTTCTTCTATCTTCTCTCTTCTTCTCTTCTTCTTCTTCTTCTTCTTTCTCTTCTTCATCTTCTATCTTCTTCTCTTCTTCTTCTTCTATCTTCATCTTCTTCTTCTTCTTCTTCTTCTATCTTCTATCTTCTATCTTCTTCTTCTATCTTCTTCTTCTTCTTCTCTTCTTCTATCTCTATCTTCTATCTCTATCTTCTATCTTCTATCTCTTCTTCTTCTTCTATCTTCTTCTTCTATCTTCTTCTTCTATCTCTATCTTCTATCTTCTCTTCTTCTTCTATCTTCTTCTTCTATCTTCTTCTCTATCTTCTATCTTCTATCTTCTATCTTCTATCTTCTATTTCTTTTCTATCTTCTATCTTCTATCTTCTATCTTCTTCTTCTCTCTCTCTCTTCTTCTTCTATCTTCTTCTTCTATCTTCTTCTTCTATCTTCTTCTCTTCTCTATCTCTTCTCTATCTCTATTTCTATCTATCTATTTCTATCTTCATCTCATCTTCTATCTTCTATCTTCTATCTTCTTCTCTTCTTCTTCTTCTATCTTCTATCTTCTATCTTCTATCTCTCTTCTTCTCTTCTCTCTTCTTCTATCTTCTTCTTCATTTCTATCTTCTTCTTCTATCTTCTTCTTCTTCTTCTATCTTCTTCTTCTATCTTCTTCTTCTATCTCTATCTTCTTCTTCTCTCTCTTCCTTCCTTCTCTCTCTCTCTCTTCTCTCTTCTCTCTTCTTTCTTCTTCTTCTATCTTCTATCTTCTATCCTCTTCTTCTATCTTCTATCTTCTATCTTCTTCTCTTCTTCTTCTTCTCTTCTTCTCTTCTTCTTCTCTCTATCTTCATCTTCTATCTTCTATCTTCTATCTTCTATCTTCTTCTCTTCTTCTTCTTCATCTCATCTTCATCTTCATCTCTTCTTCTTCTTCTATCTTCTTCTTCTATCTTCTATCTTCATCTTCTATCTTCATCTTCTATCTTCTTCTTCTATCTTCTATCTTCTATCTTCTTCTCATCTCTTCTCTTCTTCTATCTTCTATCTTCTATCTTCTTCTTCTTCTTCTTCTTCTCTTCTTCTTCTTCTTCTTCTTCTTCTTCTTCTTTTCTTCTTCTATCTTTCTATCTTCTTCTTCTTCTTCTATCTTCTATCTTCTATCTTCTATCTTCTTCTTCTCTCTTCTTCTATCTCTATCTTCTTCTTCTCTTCTATCTTCTATCTTCTATCTTCTATCTTCATCTTCTATCTTCTATTCTATCTTCTATCTTCTATCTTCTTCTTCTATCTTCATCTTCTTCTTCTATCTTCTATCTTTCTCTTCTATCTTCTATCTTCTATCTTCTATCTTCTATCTTCTATCTTCTATCTTCTTCTTCTATCTTCTATCTTCTTCTTCTATCTTCTATCTTTCTCTTCATCTTCATCTTTCTATCTTTCTTCTTTCTTCTTTCTTCTTTCTATCTTTCTTCTTTCTATCTTTCTATCTTCTATCTTTCTATCTTTCTATCTTTCTATCTTTCTATCTTTCTATCTTTCTATCTTTCTATCTTTCTATCTTTCTTCTTTCTATCTTTTCTATCTTTCTATCTTTCTATCTTTCTATCTTCTATCTTTCTATCTTTCTATCTTTCTATCTTTCTATCTTTCTATCTTTCTATCTTTCTATCTTTCTCTATCTTTCTATCTTTCTATCTTTCTATCTTTCTATCTTTCTATCTTTCTATCTTTCTATCTTTCTATCTTTCTATCTTTCTATCTTTCTATCTTTCTATCTTTCTATCTTTCTATCTTTCTATCTTTCTATCTTTCTATCTTTCTATCTTTCTATCTTTCTATCTTTCTATCTTTCTATCTTTCTTATCTTTCTATCTTTCTTCTTTCTATCTTCTATCTTTCTATCTTTCTATCTTTCTATCTTCTATCTTCTCTATCTTTCTATCTTTCTATCTTTCTATCTTTCTATCTTTCTATCTTTCTATCTTTCTATCTTCTATCTTTCTATCTTTCTATCTTTCTATCTTTCTTCTTCTTTCTATCTTTCTATCTTTCTATCTTTCTATCTTTCTATCTTTCTATCTTTCTATCTTTCTATCTTTCTCTATCTTTCTATCTTTCTATCTTCTATCTTTCTATCTTTCTATCTTTCTATCTTTCTATCTTTCTATCTTTCTATCTTTCTATCTTCTATCTTTCTATC
Organism: Drosophila merina; assembly: GCA_035047645.1. Taxonomy (NCBI): domain Eukaryota; kingdom Metazoa; phylum Arthropoda; class Insecta; order Diptera; family Drosophilidae; genus Drosophila; species Drosophila merina. The sequence continues at coordinate 1,007,091 of JAWNPH010000044.1, forward strand.
TTTCTATCTTTCTATCTTTCTATCTTTCTATCTTTCTATCTTTCTATCTTCTATCTTTCTATCTTTCTATCTTCTATCTTTCTATCTTTCTATCTTTCTATCTTTCTATCTTTCTATCTATCTTCTATCTTTCTATCTTTCTATCTATCTTCTATCTTTCTATCTTCTATCTTTCTATCTTCTATCTTTCTATCTTTCTATCTTCTATCTATCTATCTTTCTATCTTCTATCTTTCTATCTTTCTATCTTCTATCTTTCTATCTTTCTATCTTTCTATCTTTCTATCTTTCTATCTTTCTATCTTTCTATCTTTCTATCTTTCTATCTTTCTTCTTTCTATCTTTTTATCTTACTATCTTTCTATCTTTGTATCTTTCTATCTTTCTATCTTTCTATCTTTCTATCTTTCTATCTTTCTATCTTTCTATCTTCTATCTTTCTATCTTTCTATCTTTCTATCTTTCTATCTTTCTATCTTTCTATCTTTCTATCTTTCTATCTTTCTATCTTTCTATCTTTCTATCTTCCTATCTTTCTATCTTTCTATCTTTCTTCTTACTATCTTTCTATCTTTCTATCTTTCTATCTTTCTATCTTTCTATCTTTCTATCTTTCTATCTTTCTATCTTTCTATCTCTATCTTCTATCTTTCTATCTTCTATCTTCTATCTTTCTATCTTTCTATCTTTCTATCTTTCTATCTTTCTATCTTCTATCTTTCTATCTTTCTATCTTTCTATCTTTCTATCTTTCTATCTTTCTATCTTTCTATCTTTCTATCTTTCTATCTTTCTATCTTTCTATCTTTCTATCTTTCTATCTTTCTATCTTTCTATCTTTCTATCTTCTATCTTTCTATCTTTCTATCTTTCTATCTTTCTATCTTTCTATCTTTCTATCTTTCTATCTTTCTATCTTTCTATCTTTCTATCTTTCTATCTTTCTATCTTTCTATCTTTCTATCTTTCTATCTTTCTATCTTTCTATCTTTCTATCTTTCTATCTTTCTATCTTTCTATCTTTCTTCTATCTTTCTATCTTTCTATCTTTCTATCTTTCTATCTTTCTATCTTCTCTATCTTTCTATCTTTCTATCTTTCTATCTTTCTATCTTTCTATCTTTCTATCTTTCTATCTTTCTATCTTTCTATCTTTCTATCTTTCTATCTTTCTATCTTTCTATCTTTCTATCTTTCTATCTTTCTATCTTTCTATCTTTCTATCTTTCTATCTTTCTATCTTTCTATCTTTCTATCTTTCTATCTTTCTATCTTTCTCTATCTTTCTATCTTTCTATCTTTCTATCTTTCTATCTTTCTATCTTTCTATCTTTCTATCTTTCTATCTTTCTATCTTTCTATCTTTCTATCTTTCTATCTTTCTATCTTTCTATCTTTCTATCTTTCTATCTTTCTATCTTTCTATCTTTCTATCTTTCTATCTTTCTATCTTTCTATCTTTCTATCTTTCTATCTTTCTATCTTTCTATCTTTCTATCTTTCTATCTTTCTATCTTTCTATCTTCTATCTTTCTATCTTTCTATCTTTCTATCTTTCTATCTTTCTATCTTTCTATCTTTCTATCTTTCTATCTTTCTATCTTTCTATCTTTCTATCTTTCTATCTTTCTATCTTTCTATCTTTCTATCTTTCTATCTTTCTATCTTTCTATCTTTCTATCTTTCTATCTTTCTATCTTTCTATCTTTCTATCTTTCTATCTTTCTATCTTTCTATCTTTCTATCTTTCTTCTATCTTTCTATCTTTCTATCTTTCTATCTTTCTATCTTTCTATCTTTCTATCTTTCTATCTTTCTATCTTCTATCTTTCTATCTTTCTATCTTTCTATCTTCTTCTTTCTATCTTCTTCTTCTATCTTTCTATCTTTCTTCTTCTATCTTTCTTCTTTCTATCTTTCTATCTTTCTATCTTTCTATCTTTCTATCTCTTCTATCTTTCTATCTTTCTATCTTTCTATCTTTCTATCTTTCTATCTTTCTATCTTTCTATCTTTCTATCTTTCTATCTTTCTATCTTTCTATCTTTCTATCTTTCTATCTTTCTATCTTTCTATCTTTCTATCTTTCTATCTTTCTATCTTTCTATCTTTCTATCTTTCTATCTTTCTATCTTTCTATCTTTCTATCTTTCTATCTTTCTATCTTTCTATCTTTCTATCTTTCTATCTTTCTATCTTTCTATCTTTCTATCTTTCTATCTTTCTATCTTTCTATCTTTCTATCTTTCTATCTTTCTCTATCTTTCTATCTTTCTATCTTTCTATCTTTCTATCTTTCTATCTTTCTATCTTTCTATCTTTCTATCTTTCTATCTTTCTATCTTTCTATCTTTCTATCTTTCTATCTTTCTATCTTTCTATCTTTCTATCTTTCTATCTTTCTATCTTCTATCTTCTTCTTTCTTCTTTCTTTCTTCTTTCTATCTTTCTATCTTCTATCTTTCTATCTTCTATCTTTCTATCTTTCTATCTTCTATCTTTCTATCTTCTATCTTTCTATCTTTCTATCTTTCTATCTTTCTATCTTTCTATCTTTCTATCTTTCTATCTTTCTATCTTTCTATCTTTCTATCTTTCTATCTTCTCTATCTTTCTATCTTTCTATCTTTCTATCTTCTCTATCTTTCTATCTTTCTATCTTTCTATCTTTCTATCTTTCTATCTTTCTATCTTTCTATCTTTCTATCTTTCTATCTTTCTATCTTTCTATCTTTCTATCTTTCTATCTCTTCTCTTCTATCTTTCTATCTTTCTATCTTTCTATCTTTCTATCTTTCTATCTTTCTATCTTTCTATCTTTCTATCTTTCTATCTTTCTATCTTTCTATCTTTCTATCTTTCTATCTTTCTATCTTCTCTATCTTCTATCTTCTATCTTTCTATCTTTCTATCTTTCTATCTTTCTATCTTTCTATCTTTCTATCTTCTATCTTTCTATCTTTCTATCTTTCTATCTTTCTATCTTTCTATCTTTCTATCTTTCTATCTTTCTATCTTCTATCTTTCTATCTTTCTATCTTTCTATCTTTCTATCTTTCTATCTTTCTATCTTTCTATCTTTCTATCTTTCTATCTTTCTATCTTTCTATCTTTCTCTATCTTTCTATCTTTCTATCTTTCTATCTTTCTATCTTTCTATCTTTCTATCTTTCTATCTTTCTATCTTTCTATCTTTCTATCTTTCTATCTTTCTATCTTTCTATCTTTCTATCTTTCTATCTTTCTATCTTTCTATCTTTCTATCTTTCTATCTTTCTATCTTTCTATCTTTCTATCTTTCTATCTTTCTATCTTTCTTCTATCTTTCTATCTTTCTATCTTTCTATCTTTCTATCTTTCTATCTTTCTATCTTTCTATCTTTCTATCTTTCTATCTTTCTATCTTTCTATCTTTCTATCTTTCTATCTTTCTATCTTTCTTTCTATCTTTCTATCTTTCTATCTTTCTATCTTTCTATCTTTCTATCTTTCTATCTTTCTATCTTTCTATCTTTCTATCTTTCTATCTTTCTATCTTTCTATCTTTCTATCTTTCTATCTTTCTATCTTTCTATCTTTCTATCTTTCTATCTTTCTATCTTTCTATCTTTCTATCTTTCTATCTTTCTATCTTTCTATCTTTCTATCTTTCTATCTTTCTATCTTTCTATCTTTCTATCTTTCTATCTTTCTATCTTTCTATCTTTCTATCTTTCTATCTTTCTATCTTCTCTATCTTTCTTCTTTCTTCTATCTTTCTATCTTCTATCTTCTATCTTTCTATCTTTCTATCTTTCTATCTTTCTATCTTTCTATCTTTCTATCTTTCTATCTTTCTATCTTTCTATCTTTCTATCTTTCTATCTTTCTATCTTTCTATCTTTCTATCTTTCTATCTTTCTATCTTTCTATCTTTCTATCTTTCTATCTTTCTATCTTTCTATCTTTCTATCTTTCTTCTTATCTTTCTATCTTTCTATCTTTCTATCTTTCTCTATCTTTCTATCTTTCTATCTTTCTATCTTTCTATCTTTCTATCTTTCTATCTTTCTATCTTTCTATCTTTCTATCTTTCTATCTTTCTATCTTTCTATCTTTCTATCTTTCTATCTTTCTATCTTTCTATCTTTCTATCTTTCTATCTTTCTATCTTTCTATCTTTCTATCTTTCTATCTTTCTATCTTTTCTATCTTTCTATCTTTCTATCTTTCTATCTTTCTATCTTTCTATCTTTCTATCTTTCTATCTTTCTATCTTTCTATCTTTCTATCTTTCTATCTTTCTATCTTTCTATCTTTCTATCTTTCTATCTTTTTTATCTTTCTATCTTTCTATCTTTCTATCTTTCTATCTTTCTATCTTTCTATCTTTCTATCTTTCTATCTTTCTATCTTTCTATCTTTCTTCTTCTATCTTTCTATCTTTCTTCTTTCTTCTTTCTATCTTTCTATCTTTCTATCTTTCTTCTTTCTATCTTTCTATCTTTCTATCTTTCTTTCTTTCTATCTTTCTATCTTTCTTCTTCTCTTTTCTTCTTCTTTCTTCTTTCTATCTTTCTTCTTTCTATCTTTCTATCTTTCTATCTTTCTATCTTTCTCTATCTTTCTATCTTCTTCTTTCTTCTTTCTTCTTTCTATCTTTCTATCTTTCTATCTTTCTATCTTTCTATCTTTCTATCTTTCTATCTTTCTATCTTTCTATCTTTCTATCTTTCTATCTTTCTATCTTTCTATCTTTCTATCTTTCTATCTTTCTATCTTTCTATCTTTCTATCTTTCTATCTTTCTATCTTTCTATCTTTCTATCTTTCTATCTTTCTATCTTTCTATCTTTCTATCTTTCTATCTTTCTATCTTTCTATCTTTCTATCTTTCTATCTTTCTATCTTTCTATCTTTCTATCTTTCTATCTTTCTATCTTTCTATCTTTCTATCTTTCTATCTTTCTATCTTTCTATCTTTCTATCTTTCTATCTTTCTATCTTTCTATCTTTCTATCTTTCTATCTTTCTATCTTTCTATCTTTCTATCTTTCTATCTTTCTATCTTTCTATCTTTCTCTATCTTTCTATCTTTCTATCTTTCTATCTTTCTATCTTTCTATCTTTCTATCTTTCTATCTTTCTTCTTTCTATCTTTCTATCTTTCTATCTTTCTATCTTTCTATCTTTCTATCTTTTCTATCTTTCTATCTTTCTATCTTTCTATCTTTCTATCTTTCTATCTTTCTATCTTTCTATCTTTCTATCTTTCTATCTTTCTATCTTTCTATCTTCTATCTTTCTATCTTTCTATCTTTCTATCTTTCTATCTTTCTATCTTTCTATCTTTCTATCTTTCTATCTTTCTATCTTTCTATCTTTCTATCTTTCTATCTTTCTATCTTTCTATCTTTCTATCTTTCTATCTTTCTATCTTTCTATTTTTCTATCTTTCTATCTTTCTATCTTTCTATCTTTCTATCTTTCTATCTTTCTATCTTTCTATCTTTCTATCTTTCTATCTTTCTATCTTTCTATCTTTCTATCTTTCTATCTTTCTATCTTTCTATCTTTCTATCTTTCTATCTTTCTATCTTTCTATCTCTTCTATCTTTCTATCTTTCTATCTCCTTCTTCTTTCTATCTTTCTATCTTTCTATCTTTCTATCTTTCTATCTTTCTATCTTTCTATCTTTCTATCTTTCTATCTTTCTATCTTTCTATCTTTCTATCTTTCTATCTTTCTATCTTTCTATCTTTCTATCTTTCTATCTTTCTATCTTTCTATCTTTCTATCTTTCTATCTTTCTATCTTTCTATCTTTCTATCTTTCTATCTTTCTATCTTTCTATCTTTCTATCTTTCTATCTTTCTATCTTTCTATCTTTCAATCTTTCTATCTTTCTATCTTTCTATCTTTCTATCTTTCTATCTTTCTATCTTTCTATCTTTCTATCTTTCTATCTTTCTATCTTTCTATCTTTCTATCTTTCTATCTTTCTATCTTTCTATCTTTCTATCTTTCTATCTATCTCTCTATCTTTCTATCTTTCTATCTTTCTATCTTTCTATCTTTCTATCTTTCTATCTTTCTATCTTTCTATCTTTCTATCTTTCTATCTTTCTATCTTTCTATCTTTCTATCTTTCTATCTTTCTATCTTTCTATCTTTTTTATCTTTCTATCTTTCTATCTTTCTATCTTTCTATCTTTCTATCTTTCTATCTTTCTATCTTTCTATCTTTCTATCTTTCTATCTTTCTATCTTTCTATCTTTCTTCTCTATCTTTCTATCTTTCTATCTTTCTATCTTTCTATCTTTCTATCTTTCTATCTTTCTATCTTTCTATCTTTCTATCTTTCTATCTTTCTATCTTTCTATCTTTCTATCTTTCTATCTTTCTATCTTTCTATCTTTCTATCTTCTCTATCTTTCTATCTTTCTATCTTTCTATCTTTCTATCTTTCTATCTTTCTATCTTTCTATCTTTCTATCTTTCTATCTTTCTATCTTTCTATCTTTCTATCTTTCTATCTTTCTATCTTTCTATCTTTCTATCTTTCTATCTTTCTATCTTTCTATCTTTCTATCTTTCTATCTTTCTATCTTTCTATCTTTCTTTCTTCTTTCTATCTTTCTTCTTCTCTTTCTTCTTTCTTCTTTCTTTTTCTATCTTTCTTCTTTCTATCTTTCTATCTTTCTATCTTTCTATCTTTCTATCTTTCTATCTTTCTATCTTTCTATCTTTCTATCTTTCTATCTTTCTATCTTTCTATCTTTCTATCTTTCTATCTTTCTATCTTTCTATCTTTCTATCTTTCTATCTTTCTATCTTTCTATCTTTCTATCTTTCTATCTTTCTATCTTTCTATCTTTCTATCTTTCTATCTTTCTATCTTTCTATCTTTCTATCTTTCTATCTTTCTATCTTTCTATCTTTCTATCTTTCTATCTTTCTATCTTTCTATCTTTCTATCTTTCTATCTTTCTATCTTTCTATCTTTCTATCTTTCTATCTTTCTTCTTTCTATCTTTCTATCTTTCTATCTTTCTTCTTCTATCTTTCTATCTTTCTATCTTTCTATCTTTCTATCTTTCTATCTTTCTATCTTTCTATCTTTCTATCTTTCTATCTTTCTATCTTTCTATCTTTCTATCTTTCTATCTTTCTATCTTTCTATCTTTCTATCTTTCTATCTTTCTATCTTTCTATCTTTCTATCTTTCTATCTTTCTATCTTTCTATCTTTCTCTATCTTTCTATCTTTCTATCTTTCTATCTTTCTATCTTTCTATCTTTCTATCTTTCTATCTTTCTTCTTTCTATCTTTCTATCTTTCTATCTTTCTCTTCTATCTTTCTATCTTTCTATCTTTCTATCTTTCTATCTTTCTTCTTTCTATCTTTCTTCTTTCTTCTTTCTATCTTTCTATCTTTCTATTTTTCTATCTTTCTATCTTTCTATCTTTCTATCTTTCTATCTTTCTATCTTTCTATCTTTCTATCTTTCTATCTTTCTATCTTTCTATCTTTCTATCTTTCTATCTTTCTATCTTTCTATCTTTCTATCTTTCTATCTTTCTATCTTTCTCTATCTTTCTATCTTTCTATCTTTCTATCTTTCTATCTTTCTATCTTTTTCTATATCTTTCTATCTTTCTATCTTTCTATCTTTCTATCTTTCTATCTTTCTATCTTTCTATCTTTCTATCTTTCTATCTTTCTATCTTTCTATCTTTCTATCTTTCTATCTTTCTATCTTTCTATCTTTCTATCTTTCTATCTTTCTATCTTTCTATCTTTCTATCTTTCTATCTTTCTATCTTTCTATCTTTCTATCTTTCTATCTTTCTATCTTTCTATCTTTCTATCTTTCTATCTTTCTATCTTTCTATCTTTCTATCTTTCTATCTTTCTATCTTTCTATCTTTCTATCTTCTCTATCTTTCTATCTTTCTATCTTTCTATCTTTCTATCTTTCTATCTCTCTTTCTATCTTTCTATCTTTCTATCTTTCTATCTTTCTATCTTTCTATCTTCTTTCTATCTTTCTATCTTTCTATCTTTCTTCTTTCTATCTTTCTATCTTTCTATCTTTCTATCTTTCTATCTTTCTATCTTTCTATCTTTCTATCTTTCTATCTTTCTATCTTTCTATCTTTCTATCTTTCTATCTTTCTATCTTTCTATCTTTCTATCTTTCTATCTTTCTATCTTTCTATCTTTCTATCTTTCTATCTTTCTATCTTTCTATCTTTCTATCTTTCTATCTTTCTATCTTTCTATCTTTCTATCTTTCTATCTTTCTATCTTTCTATCTTTCTATCTTTCTATCTTTCTATCTTTCTATCTTTCTATCTTTCTATCTTTCTATCTTTCTATCTTTCTATCTTTCTATCTTTCTATCTTTCTATCTTTCTATCTTTCTATCTTTCTATCTTTCTATCTTTCTATCTTTCTATCTTTCTATCTTTCTATCATCTTTCTATCTTTCTATCTTTCTATCTTTCTATCTTTCTATCTTTCTATCTTTCTATCTTTCTATCTTTCTATCTTTCTATCTTTCTATCTTTCTATCTTTCTATCTTTCTATCTTTCTCTATCTTTCTATCTTTCTATCTTTCTATCTTTCTATCTTTCTTCTTCTATCTTTCTATCTTTCTATCTTTCTATCTTTCTTCTATCTTTCTATCTTTCTATCTTTCTATCTTTCTATCTTTCTATCTTTCTATCTTTCTATCTTTCTATCTTTCTATCTTTCTATCTTTCTATCTTTCTATCTTTCTATCTTTCTATCTTTCTATCTTTCTATCTTTCTATCTTTCTATCTTTCTATCTTTCTATCTTTCTATCTTTCTATCTTTCTATCTTTCTATCTTTCTATCTTTCTATCTTTCTATCTTTCTATCTTTCTATCTTTCTATCTTTCTATCTTTCTATCTTTCTTCTTTCTATCTTTCTATCTTTCTATCTTTCTATCTTTCTATCTTTCTCTATCTTTCTATCTTTCTTCTTTCTTCTTTCTATCTTTCTTCTTTCTATCTTTCTTCTTTCTATCTTTCTATCTTTCTTCTTTCTATCTTTCTATCTTCTATCTTTCTTCTTTCTCTTTCTATCTTTCTCTTTCTATCTTCTATCTTTCTATCTTTCTATCTTTCTATCTTTCTATCTTTCTATCTTTCTATCTTTCTATCTTTCTATCTTTCTATCTTTCTATCTTTCTATCTTTCTATCTTTCTATCTTTCTATCTTTCTATCTTTCTATCTTTCTATCTTTCTATCTTTCTATCTTTCTATCTTCTATCTTTCTATCTTTCTATCTTTCTATCTTTCTATCTTTCTATCTTTCTATCTTTCTATCTTTCTATCTTTCTATCTTTCTATCTTTCTATCTTTCTATCTTTCTATCTTTCTATCTTTCTATCTTTCTATCTTTCTATCTTTCTATCTTTCTATCTTTCTATCTTTCTATCTTTCTATCTTTCTATCTTTCTATCTTTCTATCTTTCTATCTTTCTATCTTTCTATCTTTCTTCTATCTTTCTATCTTTCTATCTTTCTATCTTTCTATCTTCTATCTTTCTATCTTTCTATCTTTCTATCTTTCTATCTTCTCTATCTTTCTATCTTTCTATCTTTCTATCTTTCTTTCTTCTTTCTATCTTCTTCTTCTTCTTCTTTCTTCTTTCTTCTTCTATCTTCTATCTTTCTTCTTTCTATCTTTCTATCTTTCTATCTTTCTATCTTTCTATCTTTCTATCTTCTCTATCTTTCTATCTTTCTATCTTTCTATCTTTCTATCTTTCTATCTTTCTATCTATCTTTCTATCTTTCTATCTTTCTATCTTTCTATCTTCCTATCTTTCTATCTTTCTATCTTTCTATCTTTCTATCTTTCTATCTTTCTATCTTTCTATCTTTCTATCTTCTCTATCTTCTATCTTTCTATCTTTCTATCTTTCTATCTTCTTCTTCTTTCTCTTTCTATCTTCTCTTTCTCTTTCTTCTTTCTTCTTTCTATCTTTCTTCTTATCTTTCTTCTTTCTTCTTCTATCTTTCTATCTTTCTATCTTTCTATCTTTCTATCTTTCTATCTTTCTATCTTTCTATCTTTCTATCTTTCTATCTTTCTATCTTTCTATCTTTCTATCTTTCTATCTTTCTATCTTTCTATCTTTCTATCTTTCTATCTTTCTATCTTTCTATCTTTCTATCTTTCTATCTTTCTATCTTTCTATCTTTCTTCTTTCTTCTTTCTTCTTCTTCTTCTATCTTTCTATCTTCTTCTATCTTTCTATCTTTCTATCTTTCTATCTTCTATCTTTCTATCTTTCTTCTTCTATCTTCTATCTTCTATCTTTCTATCTTTCTATCTTTCTATCTTTCTATCTTTCTATCTTTCTATCTTTCTATCTTTCTATCTTTCTATCTTTCTATCTTTCTATCTTTCTATCTTTCTATCTTTCTATCTTTCTATCTTTCTATCTTTCTATCTTTCTATCTTTCTATCTTTCTATCTTTCTATCTTTCTATCTTCTTCTTCTATCTTTCTATCTTTCTATCTTTCTATCTTTCTATCTTTCTATCTTTCTATCTTTCTATCTTTCTATCTTTCTATCTTTCTATCTTTCTATCTTTCTATCTTTCTATCTTTCTATCTTTCTATCTTTCTATCTTTCTATCTTTCTATCTTTCTATCTTTCTATCTTTCTATCTTTCTATCTTTCTATCTTTCTATCTTTCTATCTTTCTATCTTTCTATCTTTCTATCTTTCTATCTTTCTATCTTTCTATCTTTCTATCTTCTATCTTTCTATCTTTCTATCTTCTCTATCTTTCTATCTTTCTATCTTTCTATCTTTCTATCTTTCTTCTTCTATCTTTCTATCTTTCTATCTTTCTATCTTCTATCTTTCTATCTTTCTATCTTTCTATCTTTCTATCTTTCTATCTTTCTATCTTTCTATCTTTCTATCTTTCTATCTTTCTATCTTTCTATCTTTCTATCTTTCTATCTTTCTATCTTTCTATCTTTCTATCTTTCTATCTCTATCTTTCTATCTTTCTATCTTTCTATCTTTCTATCTTTCTATCTTTCTATCTTTCTATCTTTCTATCTTTCTATCTTTCTATCTTTCTTCTTTCTATCTTTCTATCTTTCTATCTTTCTATCTTTCTATCTTTCTATCTTTCTATCTTTCTATCTTTCTATCTTTCTATCTTTCTATCTTTCTATCTTTCTATCTTTCTATCTTTCTATCTTTCTATCTTTCTATCTTTCTATCTTTCTATCTTTCTATCTTTCTATCTTTCTACTCTTTCTTCTTTCTATCTTTCTATCTTTCTATCTTTCTATCTTTCTATCTTTCTATCTTCTCTATCTTTCTATCTTTCTATCTTTCTTCTTTTCTTCTTCTTCTCTTCTCTTTCTATCTTTCTTCTTTCTATCTTTCTATCTTTCTATCTTTCTATCTTCTATCTTTCTATCTTCTATCTTCTTCTCTTCTTCTCTTCTTCTTCTCTATCTTTCTTTTTCTATCTTTCTTTTTTATCTTTTCTTTATTTCTCTTCTATCTTCTATCTTTCTATCTTTCTATCTTTCTATCTTTCTATCTTTCTATCTTTCTATCTTTCTATCTTTCTATCTTCTATCTTTCTATCTTTCTATCTTTCTATCTTTCTATCTTTCTATCTTTCTATCTTTCTATCTTTCTATCTTTCTATCTTTCTATCTTTCTATCTTTCTATCTTTCTATCTTTCTATCTTTTTCTATCTTTCTATCTTTCTATCTTTCTATCTTTCTATCTTTCTATCTTTCTATCTTTCTATCTTTCTATCTTTCTATCTTTCTATCTTTCTATCTTTTTCTATCTTTCTATCTTTCTTCTTCTTCTTCTTCTTTCTTCTTCTATCTTCCTCTCTATCTTCTATCTTCTATCTTCTATCTTTCTATCTTTCTATCTTTCTATCTTTCTATCTTTCTATCTTTCTATCTTTCTATCTTTCTATCTTTCTATCTTTCTATCTTTCTATCTTTCTATCTTTCTATCTTTCTATCTTTCTATCTTTCTATCTTTCTATCTTTCTATCTTTCTATCTTTCTATCTTTCTTCTTTCTATCTTTCTTCTTTATCTTTCTATCTTCTTCTTTCTATCTTCTATCTTTCTATCTTTCTATCTTTCTATCTTTCTATCTTTCTATCTTTCTATCTTTCTATCTTTCTATCTTTCTATCTTTCTATCTTTCTATCTTTCTATCTTTCTATCTTTCTATCTTTCTATCTTTCTATCTTTCTATCTTTCTATCTTTCTATCTTTCTATCTTTCTATCTTTCTATCTTTCTCTATCTTTCTATCTTTCTATCTTTCTATCTTTCTATCTTTCTATCTTTCTATCTTTCTATCTTTCTATCTTTCTATCTTTCTATCTTTCTATCTTTCTATCTTTCTATCTTTCTATCTTTCTATCTTTCTATCTTTCTATCTTTCTATCTTTCTATCTTTCTATCTTTCTATCTTTCTATCTTTCTATCTTTCTATCTTTCTCTTTCTTCTTTCTATCTCTCTTCTCTTCTTCTTCTCTTTCTATCTTTCTATCTTCTATCTTTCTATCTTTCTTCTTTCTATCTTTCTTCTTTCTATCTTTCTATCTTTCTATCTTTCTATCTTTCTATCTTTCTATCTTTCTATCTTTCTATCTTTCTATCTTTCTCTATCTTTCTATCTTTCTATCTTTCTATCTTTCTATCTTTCTATCTTTCTATCTTTCTATCTTTCTATCTTTCTATCTTTCTATCTTTCTATCTTTCTTCTATCTTTCTATCTTTCTATCTTTCTATCTTTCTATCTTTCTATCTTTCTATCTTTCTATCTTTCTATCTTTCTATCTTCTATCTTTCTATCTTTCTATCTTTCTATCTTTCTATCTTTCTATCTTTCTATCTTTCTATCTTCTATCTTCTATCTATCTATCTTTCTATTCTTCTATCTTTCTATCTTCTATCTTTCTATCTTCTATCTTCTATCTTTCTATCTTTCTATCTTTCTATCTTTCTATCTTTCTATCTTTCTATCTTTCTATCTTTCTATCTTTCTATCTTTCTATCTTTCTATCTTTCTATCTTTCTATCTTTCTATCTTTCTATCTTTCTATCTTTCTTCTTTCTATCTTTCTATCTTTCTATCTTTCTATCTTTCTATCTTTCTATCTTTCTATCTTTCTATCTTTCTATCTTTCTATCTTTCTATCTTTCTATCTTTCTATCTTTCTATCTTTCTATCTTTCTATCTTTCTATCTTTCTATCTTTCTATCTTTCTATCTTTCTATCTTTCTATCTTTCTATCTTTCTATCTTTCTATCTTTCTATCTTTCTATCTTTCTATCTTTCTATCTTCTATCTATCTATCTTTCTATTCTTCTATCTTTCCATCTATCTATCTTTCTATTCTTCTATCTTTCCATCTTTCTATCTTTCTATCTTTCTATCTTTCTATCTTTCTATCTTTCTATCTTTCTATCTTTCTATCTTTCTATCTTTCTATCTTTCTATCTTTCTATCTTTCTATCTTTCTATCTTTCTATCTTTCTATCTTCTATCTTCTATCTATCTATCTTTCTATTCTTCTATCTTTCCATCTTCTCTATCTTTCTATTCTTCTATCTTTCCATCTTTCTATCTTTCTATCTTTCTATCTTTCTATCTTTCTATCTTTCTATCTTTCTATCTTTCTATCTTTCTATCTTTCTATCTTTCTATCTTTCTTCTTTCTATCTTTCTATCTTTCTATCTTTCTATCTTCTATCTTTCTATCTTTCTATCTTTCTATCTTCTATCTTCATCTTTCTATCTTCTATCTTCTATCTTTCTTCTTTCTATCTTTCTTCTTTCTTCTTTCTATCTTTCTATCTTTCTTCTTTCTATCTTTCTATCTTTCTATCTTTCTCTATCTTTCTATCTTTCTATCTTTCTATCTTTCTATCTTTCTATCTTTCTATCTTTCTATCTTTCTATCTTTCTATCTTTCTATCTTTCTATCTTTCTATCTTTCTATCTTTCTATCTTTCTCTATCTTTCTATCTTTCTATCTTTCTATCTTTCTATCTTTCTATCTTTCTATCTTTCTATCTTTCTATCTTCTATCTTTCTATCTTTCTATCTTTCTATCTTTCTATCTTTCTATCTTTCTATCTTTCTATCTTTCTATCTTTCTATCTTTCTATCTTTCTATCTTTCTATCTTTCTATCTTTCTATCTTTCTATCTTTCTATCTTTCTATCTTTCTATCTTTCTATCTTTCTATCTTTCTATCTTTCTATCTTTCTATCTTTCTATCTTTCTATCTTTCTATCTTTCTATCTTTCTATCTTTCTATCTTTCTATCTTTCTATCTTTCTATCTTTCTATCTTTCTATCTTTCTATCTTTCTATCTTTCTATCTTCTATCTTTCTATCTTTCTATCTTTCTATCTTTCTATCTTTCTATCTTTCTATCTTTCTATCTTTCTATCTTTCTATCTTTCTATCTTTCTATCTTTCTATCTTTCTATCTTTCTATCTTTCTATCTTCTATCTTTCTATCTTTCTATCTTTCTATCTTTCTATCTTTCTATCTTTCTATCTTTCTATCTTTCTATCTTTCTATCTTTCTATCTTTCTATCTTTCTATCTTTCTATCTTTCTATCTTTCTATCTTTCTATCTTTCTATCTTTCTATCTTTCTATCTTTCTATCTTTCTATCTTTCTATCTTTCTATCTTTCTATCTTTCTTCTTTCTATCTTTCTATCTTTCTATCTTTCTTCTTTCTATCTTTCTATCTTTCTATCTTTTATCTTTCTATCTTTCTATCTTTCTATCTTCTATCTTTCTATCTTTCTATCTTTCTTCTTTCTATCTTTCTATCTTTCTATCTTTCTATCTTTCTATCTTTCTATCTTTCTATCTTTCTATCTTTCTATCTTTCTATCTTTCTATCTCTCTATCTTTCTATCTTTCTATCTTTCTATCTTTCTATCTTTCTATCTTTCTATCTTTCTATCTTCTATCTTTCTATCTTTCTATCTTTCTATCTTTCTATCTTCTATCTTTCTATCTTTCTTCTTTCTATCTTTCTATCTTTCTATCTTTCTATCTTTCTATCTTTCTATCTTTCTATCTTTCTATCTTTCTATCTTTCTATCTTTCTATCTTTCTATCTTTCTATCTTTCTATCTTTCTATCTTTCTATCTTTCTATCTTTCTATCTTTCTATCTTTCTATCTTTCTATCTTTCTATCTTTCTATCTTTCTATCTTTCTATCTTTCTATCTTTCTATCTTTCTATCTTTCTATCTTTCTATCTTTCTATCTTTCTATCTTTCTATCTATTTCTATCTTTCTATCTTTCTATCTTTCTATCTTTCTATCTTTCTATCTTTCTTCTATCTTTCTATCTTCTTCTATCTTTCTATCTTTCTATCTTTCTATCTTTCTATCTTTCTATCTTTCTATCTTTCTATCTTTCTATCTTTCTATCTTTCTCTATCTTTCTATCTTTCTATCTTTCTATCTTTCTATCTTTCTATCTTTCTATCTTTCTATCTTTCTATCTTTCTATCTTTCTATCTTTCTATCTTTCTATCTTTCTATCTTTCTATCTTTCTATCTTTCTATCTTTCTATCTTTCTATCTTTCTATCTTTCTATCTTTCTATCTTCTATCTTTCTATCTTTCTATCTTTCTATCTTTCTATCTTTCTATCTTTCTATCTTTCTATCTTTCTATCTTTCTATCTTTCTATCTTTCTATCTTTCTATCTTTCTATCTTTCTATCTTTCTATCTTTCTATCTTCCTATCTTTCTATCTTTCTATCTTTCTATCTTTCTATCTTTCTATCTTTCTATCTTTCTATCTTTCTATCTTTCTTCTATCTTTCTATCTTTCTATCTTTCTATCTTTCTATCTTTCTATCTTTCTATCTTTCTATCTTTCTATCTTTCTATCTTTCTATCTTTCTATCTTCTATCTTTCTATCTTTCTTCTTTCTATCTTTCTTCTTCTATCTTTCTATCTTTCTATCTTTCTATCTTTCTATCTTCTATCTTTCTATCTTTCTATCTTTCTATCTTTCTATCTTTCTATCTTTCTATCTTTCTATCTTTCTATCTTTCTATCTTTCTATCTTTCTATCTTTCTATCTTTCTATCTTTCTATCTTTCTATCTTTCTATCTTTCTATCTTTCTATCTTTCTATCTTTCTTCTTTCTATCTTTCTATCTTTCTATCTTTCTATCTTTCTATCTTTCTATCTTTCTATCTATCTTTCTTCTTTCTATCTTTCTTCTATCTTTCTATCTTTCTATCTTTCTATCTTTCTATCTTTCTATCTTTCTATCTTTCTATCTTTCTATCTTTCTATCTTTCTATCTTTCTATCTTTCTATCTTTCTATCTTTCTATCTTTCTATCTTTCTATCTTTCTATCTTTCTATCTTTCTATCTTTCTATCTTTCTATCTTTCTATCTATCTTTCTATCTTTCTATCTTTCTATCTTTCTATCTTTCTATCTTTCTATCTTTCTATCTTTCTATCTTTCTATCTTTCTATCTTTCTATCTTTCTATCTTTCTATCTTTCTATCTTTCTATCTTTCTATCTTTCTATCTTTCTATCTTTCTATCTTTCTATCTTTCTATCTTTCTATCTTTCTATCTTTCTATCTTTCTATCTTTCTATCTTTCTATCTTTCTATCTTTCTTTCCTCTATCTTTCTATCTTTCTATCTTTCTTCTATCTTTCTATCTTTCTATCTTTCTATCTTTCTATCTTTCTATCTTTCTATCTTTCTTCTTTCTATCTTTCTTCTTTCTTCTTTCTATCTTTCTATCTTTCTATCTTTCTATCTTTCTATCTTTCTATCTTTCTATCTTTCTATCTTTCTATCTTTCTATCTTTCTATCTTCTATCTTTCTATCTTTCTATCTTTCTATCTTTCTATCTTTCTATCTTTCTATCTTTCTATCTTTCTATCTTTCTATCTTTCTATCTTTCTTCTATCTTTCTTCTATCTTTCTATCTTTCTATCTTTCTATCTTTCTATCTTTCTATCTTTCTATCTTTCTATCTTTCTATCTTTCTATCTTTCTATCTTTCTATCTTTCTATCTTTCTATCTTTCTATCTTTCTATCTTTCTATCTTTCTATCTTTCTATCTTTCTATCTTTCTATCTATCTTTCTATCTTCTTTCTATCTTTCTATCTTTCTATCTTTCTATCTTTCTATCTTTCTCTTTCTATCTTTCTTCTTTCTATCTTTCTTCTTTCTATCTTTCTATCTTTCTTCTTTCTATCTTTCACTTTCTATCTTTCTATCTTTCTCTTCTATCTTTCTATCTTTCTATCTTTCTATCTTTCTATCTTTCTATCTTTCTATCTTTCTATCTTTCTCTTTCTTCTTCTATCTTTCTATCTTTCTATCTTTCTATCTTTCTATCTTTCTATCTTTCTATCTTTCTATCTTTCTATCTTTCTATCTTCTATCTTTCTATCTTTCTATCTTTCTATCTTTCTATCTTTCTATCTTTCTATCTTTCTATCTTTCTATCTTTCTATCTTTCTATCTTTCTATCTTTCTATCTTTCTATCTTTCTATCTTTCTATCTTTCTATCTTTCTATCTTTCTATCTTTCTATCTTTCTCTTCTATCTTTCTATCTTTCTATCTTTCTATCTTTCTATCTTTCTCTATCTTTCTATCTTTCTATCTTTCTATCTTTCTATCTTTCTATCTTTCTATCTTTCTATCTTTCTATCTTTCTATCTTTCTATCTTTCTATCTTTCTATCTTTCTATCTTTCTATCTTTCTATCTTTCTATCTTTCTATCTTTCTATCTTTCTATCTTTCTATCTTTCTATCTTTCTATCTTTCTATCTTTCTTTCTTTCTATCTTTCTATCTTTCTATCTTTCTTCTTCTATCTTTCTTCTTTCTTCTTTCTACTTCTACTTTCTATCTTTCTATCTTTCTATCTTCTTCTTTCTATCTTTCTTCTTTCTATCTTTCTATCTTTCTATCTTTCTATCTTTCTATCTTTCTATCTTTCTATCTTTCTATCTTCCTATCTTTCTATCTTTCTATCTTTCTATCTTTCTATCTTTCTATCTTTCTATCTTTCTATCTTTCTATCTTTCTATCTTTCTATCTTTCTATCTTTCTATCTTTCTATCTTTTTTATCTTTCTATCTTTCTATCTTTCTATCTTTCTATCTTTCTATCTTTCTATCTTTCTATCTTTCTATCTTTCTATCTTTCTATCTTTCTATCTTTCTATCTTTCTATCTTTCTATCTTTCTATCTTTCTATCTTTCTATCTTTCTATCTTTCTATCTTTCTATCTTTCTATCTTTCTATCTTTCTATCTTTCTATCTTTCTATCTTTCTATCTTTCTATCTTTCTATCTTTCTATCTTTCTATCTTTCTATCTTTCTATCTTCTATCTTTCTATCTTTCTATCTTTCTATCTTTCTATCTTTCTATCTTTCTATCTTTCTATCTTTCTATCTTTCTATCTTTCTATCTTTCTATCTTTCTATCTTTCTATCTTTCTATCTTTCTATCTTTCTATCTTTCTATCTTTCTATCTTTCTATCTTTCTATCTTTCTATCTTTCTATCTTTCTATCTTTCTATCTTTCTATCTTTCTATCTTTCTATCTTTCTATCTTTCTATCTTTCTATCTTTCTATCTTTCTATCTTTCTATCTTTCTATCTTTCTATCTTTCTATCTTTCTATCTTTCTATCTTTCTATCTTTCTATCTTTCTATCTTTCTATCTTTCTATCTTTCTATCTTTCTATCTTTCTATCTTTCTATCTATCTATCTTTCTATTCTTCTATCTTTCTATCTTTCTATCTTTCTATCTTTCTATCTTTCTATCTTTCTATCTTTCTTCTTCTATCTTTCTATCTTTCTATCTTTCTATCTTTCTATCTTTCTATCTTTCTATCTTTCTATCTTTCTCTATCTTTCTATCTTTCTATCTTTCTATCTTTCTATCTTTCTATCTTTCTATCTTTCTATCTTTCTATCTTTCTATCTTTCTATCTTTCTATCTTTCTATCTTTCTATCTTTCTATCTTTCTATCTTTCTATCTTTCTATCTTTCTATCTTTCTATCTTTCTATCTTTCTATCTTTCTATCTTTCTATCTTTCTATCTTTCTATCTTTCTATCTTTCTATCTTTCTATCTTTCTATCTTTCTATCTTTCTATCTTTCTATCTTTCTATCTTTCTATCTTTCTATCTTTCTATCTTTCTATCTTTCTATCTTTCTATCTTTCTATCTTTCTATCTTTCTATCTTTCTATCTTTCTATCTTTCTATCTTTCTATCTTTCTATCTTTCTATCTTTCTATCTTTCTATCTTTCTATCTTTCTATCTTTCTATCTTTCTATCTTTCTATCTTTCTATCTTTCTATCTTTCTATCTTTCTATCTTTCTATCTTTCTATCTTTCTATATTTCTATATTTCTCTATTTCTATATTTCTATCTTTCTATCTTTCTATCTTTCTATCTTTCTATCTTTCTATCTTTCTATCTTTCTATCTTTCTATCTTTCTATCTTTCTATCTTTCTATCTTTCTATCTTTCTATCTTTCTATCTTTCTATCTTTCTATCTTTCTATCTTTCTATCTTTCTATCTTTCTATCTTTCTATCTTTCTATCTTCTCTATCTTTCTATCTTTCTATCTTTCTATCTTTCTATCTTTCTCTATCTTTCTATCTTTCTATCTTTCTATCTTTCTCTATCTTTCTATCTTTCTATCTTTCTATCTTTCTATCTTTCTATCTTTCTATCTTTCTATCTTTCTATCTTTCTATCTTTCTATCTTTCTATCTTTCTATCTTTCTATCTTTCTATCTTTCTATCTTTCTATCTTTCTATCTTTCTATCTTTCTATCTTTCTATCTTTCTATCTTTCTATCTTTCTATCTTTCTATCTTTCTATCTTTCTATCTTTCTATCTTTCTATCTTTCTATCTTTCTATCTTTCTCTATCTTTCTATCTTTCTATCTTTCTATCTTTCTATCTTTCTATCTTTCTATCTTTCTATCTTCTATCTTCTATCTTTCTATCTTTCTATCTTTCTATCTTCTATCTTTCTATCTTCTATCTTCTATCTTCTATCTTTCTATCTTTCTATCTTTCTATCTTCTATCTTTCTATCTTTCTATCTTTCTTCTATCTTTCTATCTTTCTATCTTTCTATCTTTCTATCTTTCTATCTTTCTATCTTTCTATCTTTCTATCTTTCTATCTTTCTATCTTCTTCTATCTTTCTATCTTTCTATCTTTCTATCTTTCTATCTTTCTATCTTTCTATCTTTCTATCTTTCTATCTTTCTATCTTTCTATCTTTCTATCTTTCTATCTTTCTATCTTACTATCTTTCTATCTTTCTATCTTTCTATCTTTCTTCTATCTTTCTATCTTTCTATCTTTCTATCTTTCTATCTTTCTATCTTTCTATCTTTCTATCTTTCTATCTTTCTATCTTTCTATCTTTCTATCTTTCTATCTTTCTATCTTTCTATCTTTCTATCTTTCTATCTTTCTATCTTTCTATCTTTCTTTTCTATCTTTCTATCTTTCTATCTTTCTATCTTTCTATCTTTCTATCTTTCTCTATCTTTCTATCTTTCTATCTTTCTATCTTTCTATCTTTCTATCTTTCTATCTTTCTATCTTTCTATCTTTCTATCTTTCTATCTTTCTATCTTTCTATCTTTCTATCTTTCTATCTTCTTCTTCTATCTTTCTATCTTCTATCTTTCTATCTTTCTTCTTTCTATCTTCTTCTATCTTTCTATCTTCTATCTTTCTATCTTCTATCTTTCTATCTTTCTATCTTTCTATCTTTCTATCTTTCTATCTTTCTATCTTTCTATCTTTCTATCTTTCTATCTTTCTATCTTTCTATCTTCTATCTTTCTATCTTTCTATCTTTCTATCTTCTTTTCTATCTTTCTATCTTTCTATCTTTCTATCTTTCTATCTTTCTTCTATCTTTCTATCTTTCTATCTTTCTATCTTTCTATCTTTCTATCTTTCTATCTTTCTATCTTTCTATCTTTCTATCTTTCTATCTTTCTATCTTTCTATCTTTCTATCTTTCTATCTTTCTATCTTTCTATCTCTTCTCTATCTTTCTATCTTTCTATCTTTCTATCTTTCTATCTTTCTTCTTTCTATCTTTCTATCTTTCTATCTTTCTATCTTTCTATCTTTCTATCTTTCTTCTTTCTATCTTTCTTCTTTCTTCTTTCTTTTTCTTCTTTCTTTTTCTTTTCTATCTTTCTTCTTTCTATCTTTCTATCTTTCTATCTTTCTATCTTTCTATCTTTCTATCTTTCTATCTTTCTATCTTTCTATCTTTCTATCTTTCTATCTTTCTATCTTTCTATCTTTCTATCTTCTATCTTTCTATCTTTCTATCTTCTCTATCTTTCTATCTTTCTATCTTTCTATCTTTCTATCTTTCTATCTTTCTATCTTTCTATCTTTCTATCTTTCTATCTTTCTATCTTTCTATCTCTCTCTTCTATCTTTCTATCTTTCTATCTTTCTATCTTTCTATCTTTCTATCTTTCTATCTTTCTATCTTTCTATCTTTCTATCTTTCTATCTTTCTATCTTTCTATCTTTCTATCTTTCTATCTTTCTATCTTTCTATCTTTCTATCTTTCTATCTTTCTATCTTTCTATCTCTATCTTTCTATCTTTCTATCTTTCTATCTTTCTATCTTTCTATCTTTCTATCTTTCTATCTTTCTATCTTTCTATCTTTCTATCTTTCTATCTTTCTATCTTTCTATCTTTCTATCTTTCTATCTTTCTATCTTTCTATCTTTCTATCTTTCTATCTTTCTATCTTTCTATCTTTCTATCTTTCTATCTTTCTATCTTTCTATCTTTCTATCTTTCTATCTTTCTATCTTTCTATCTTTCTATCTTTCTATCTTTCTATCTTCTCTATCTTTCTATCTTTCTATCTTCTATCTTCTATCTTTCTATCTTCTTCTATCTTTCTATCTTTCTATCTTTCTATCTTTCTATCTTCTTTCTATCTTTCTATCTTTCTATCTTTCTATCTCCTCTATCTTTCTATCTTTCTATCTTTCTATCTTTCTATCTTTCTATCTTTCTATCTTTCTATCTTTCTATCTTTCTATCTTTCTATCTTTCTATCTTTCTATCTTTCTATCTTTCTATCTTTCTATCTTTCTATCTTTCTATCTTTCTATCTTTCTATCTTTCTATCTTTCTATCTTTCTATCTTTCTATCTTTCTATCTTTCTATCTTTCTATCTTTCTATCTTTCTATCTTTCTATCTTTCTCTATTTCTATCTTTCTATCTTTCTATCTTTCTATCTTTCTATCTTTCTATCTTTCTATCTTTCTATCTTTCTATCTTTCTATCTTTCTATCTTTCTTTCTATCTTTCTATCTTTCTATCTTTCTATCTTTCTATCTTTCTATCTTTCTATCTTTCTATCTTTCTATCTTTCTATCTTTCTTCTTCTTTCTCTTCTTTCTTCTTTCTATCTTTCTATCTTTCTATCTTTCTATCTTTCTATCTTTCTATCTTTCTATCTTTCTATCTTTCTATCTTTCTATCTTTCTTCTATCTTTCTATCTTTCTATCTTTCTATCTTTCTATCTTTCTATCTTTCTATCTTTCTATCTTTCTATCTTTCTATCTTTCTATCTTTCTATCTTTCTATCTTTCTATCTTTCTATCTTTCTATCTTTCTATCTTTCTATCTTTCTATCTTTCTATCTTTCTATCTTTCTATCTTTCTATCTTTCTATCTTTCTATCTTTCTATCTTTCTATCTTTCTATCTTTCTATCTTTCTATCTTTCTTCTATCTTTCTATCTTTCTATCTTCTATCTTTCTATCTTTCTATCTTTCTATCTTTCTATCTTTCTATCTTTCTATCTTTCTATCTTTCTATCTTTCTATCTTTCTATCTTTCTATCTTTCTATCTTTCTATCTTTCTATCTTTCTATCTTTCTTCTTATCTTTCTTCTTTCTATCTTTCTATCTTTCTCTATCTTTCTATCTTTCTATCTTTCTATCTTTCTATCTTTCTATCTTTCTATCTTTCTATCTTTCTATCTTTCTATCTTTCTATCTTTCTATCTTTCTATCTTTCTATCTTTCTATCTTTCTATCTTTCTATCTTTCTATCTTTCTATCTTTCTATCTTTCTATCTTTCTATCTTTCTATCTTTCTATCTTTCTATCTTTCTATCTTTCTATCTTTCTATCTTTCTATCTTTCTATCTTTCTATCTTTCTATCTTTCTATCTTCTATCTTTCTATCTTTCTATCTTTCTATCTTTCTATCTTTCTATCTTTCTATCTTTCTATCTTTCTATCTTTCTATCTTTCTATCTTTCTATCTTTCTATCTTTCTATCTTTCTATCTTTCTATCTTTCTATCTTTCTATCTTTCTATCTTTCTATCTTTCTATCTTTCTATCTTTCTATCTTTCTATCTCTCTATCTTTCTTTCTATCTTTCTATCTTCTCTTCTATCTTCTTCTTCTATCTTTCTATCTTCTATCTTCTATCTTTCTATCTTTCTATCTTTCTATCTTCTTCTTTCTATCTTTCTATCTTTCTTCTTCTTCTTTCTATCTTTCTATCTTTTCTATCTTTCTATCTTTCTATCTTTCTTCTTTCTTCTTTCTATCTTCTATCTTTCTATCTTCTTCTTCTATCTTTCTATCTTTCTATCTTTCTATCTTTCTATCTTTCTATCTTTCTATCTTTCTATCTTTCTATCTTTCTATCTTTCTATCTTTCTTCTTCTATCTTTCTATCTTTCTATCTTTCTATCTTTCTATCTTTCTATCTTTCTATCTTTCTATCTTTCTATCTTTCTATCTTTCTATCTTTCTATCTTTCTTTCTTTCTATCTTTCTATCTTTCTATCTTTCTATCTTTCTATCTTTCTATCTTTCTCTATCTTTCTATCTTTCTATCTTTCTATCTTTCTATCTTTCTTTCTATCTTTCTATCTTTCTATCTTTCTATCTTTCTATCTTTCTATCTTTCTATCTTTCTATCTTTCTATCTTTCTATCTTTCTATCTTTCTATCTTTCTATCTTTCTATCTTTCTATCTTTCTATCTTTCTATCTTTCTATCTTCTCTTCTTTCTATCTTTCTATCTTCTCTATCTTTCTATCTTCTATCTTTCTATCTTTCTATCTTTCTATCTTTCTATCTTTCTATCTTTCTATCTTTCTATCTTTCTATCTTTCTATCTTTCTATCTTTCTATCTTTCTATCTTTCTATCTTTCTATCTTTCTATCTTTCTATCTTTCTATCTTTCTTCTATCTTTCTATCTTTCTATCTTTCTATCTTTCTATCTTTCTATCTTTCTATCTTTCTATCTTTCTATCTTTCTATCTTCTTCTTTCTATCTTTCTATCTTTCCATCTTTCTATCTTTCTATCTTTCTATCTTCTATCTTTCTATCTTTCTATCTTTCTATCTTTCTATCTTTCTATCTTTCTATCTTTCTATCTTTCTATCTTTCTATCTTTCTATCTTCTATCTTTCTATCTTTCTATCTTTCTCTATCTTTCTATCTTTCTATCTTTCTATCTTTCTATCTTTCTATCTTTCTATCTTTCTATCTTTCTATCTTTCTTCTATCTTTCTATCTTTCTATCTTTCTATCTTTCTATCTTTCTATCTTTCTATCTTTCTATCTTTCTATCTTTCTATCTTTCTATCTTTCTATCTTTCTATCTTTCTATCTTTCTATCTTTCTATCTTTCTATCTTTCTATCTTTCTATCTTTCTATCTTTCTATCTTTCTATCTTTCTATCTTTCTATCTTTCTATCTTTCTATCTTTCTATCTTCTATCTTTCTTCTTTCTTCTTTCTATCTTTCTATCTTTCTATCTTTCTATCTTTCTATCTTTCTATCTTTCTATCTTTCTATCTTTCTATCTTTCTATCTTTCTATCTTTCTATCTTTCTATCTTTCTATCTTTCTATCTTTCTATCTTTCTATCTTTCTATCTTTCTATCTTTCTATCTTTCTATCTTTCTATCTTTCTATCTTTCTATCTTTCTATCTTTCTATCTTTCTATCTTTCTATCTTTCTATCTTTCTATCTTTCTATCTTTCTATCTTTCTATCTTTCTATCTTTCTATCTTTCTATCTTTCTATCTTTCTATCTTTCTATCTTCTATCTTTCTATCTTTCTATCTTTCTATCTTTCTATCTTTCTATCTTTCTATCTTTCTATCTTTCTATCTTTCTATCTTTCTATCTTTCTATCTTTCTATCTTTCTATCTTTCTATCTTTCTATCTTTCTATCTTTCTATCTTTCTATCTTTCTCTATCTTTCTATCTTTCTATCTTTCTATCTTTCTATCTTTCTATCTTTCTATCTTTCTATCTTTCTATCTTTCTATCTTTCTATCTTTCTATCTTTCTATCTTTCTATCTTTCTATCTTTCTATCTTTCTATCTTTCTATCTTTCTATCTTTCTATCTTTCTATCTTTCTATCTTTCTATCTTTCTATCTTTCTATCTTTCTATCTTTCTATCTTTCTATCTTTCTATCTTTCTATCTTTCTATCTTTCTATCTTTCTATCTTTCTATCTTTCTATCTTTCTATCTTTCTATCTTTCTATCTTTCTATCTTTCTATCTTTCTATCTTTCTATCTTCTATCTTTCTATCTTTCTATCTTTCTATCTTTCTATCTTTCTATTCTTCTATCTTTCTATCTTTCTATCTTTCTATCTTTCTATCTTTCTATCTTTCTATCTTTCTATCTTTCTATCTTTCTATCTTTCTATCTTTCTATCTTTCTATCTTTCTATCTTTCTATCTTTCTATCTTCTTCTATCTTTCTATCTTTCTATCTTTCTATCTTTCTATCTTTCTATCTTTCTATCTTTCTATCTTCTATCTTTCTATCTTCTTCTATCTTTCTATCTTTCTATCTTTCTATCTTTCTATCTTTCTATCTTTCTATCTTTCTATCTTTCTATCTTTCTATCTTCCTATCTTTCTATCTTTCTATCTTTCTATCTTTCTATCTTTCTATCTTTCTATCTTTCTATCTTTCTATCTTTCTATCTTTCTATCTTTCTATCTTTCTATCTTTCTATCTTTCTATCTTTCTATCTTTCTATCTTTCTATCTTTCTATCTTTCTATCTTTCTATCTTTCTATCTTCTCTCTATCTTTCTATCTTTCTATCTTTCTATCTTTCTATCTTTCTATCTTTCTATCTTTCTATCTTTCTATCTTTCTATCTTTCTATCTTTCTATCTTTCTATCTTTCTATCTTTCTATCTTTCTATCTTTCTTCTATCTTTCTATCTTTCTATCTTTCTATCTTTCTATCTTTCTATCTTTCTATCTTTCTATCTTTCTTCTTCTATCTTTCTATCTTTCTATCTTTCTATCTTTCTATCTTTCTATCTTTCTATCTTTCTATCTTTCTATCTTTCTTCTTTCTATCTTTCTTCTTTCTTCTTTCTTCTTTCTATCTTTCTTCTTTCTATCTTTCTATCTTTCTATCTTTCTATCTTTCTATCTTTCTATCTTTCTATCTTTCTATCTTTCTATCTTTCTATCTTCTTCTCTATCTTTCTATCTTTCTATCTTTCTATCTTTCTATCTTTCTATCTTTCTATCTTTCTATCTTTCTATCTTTCTATCTTTCTATCTTTCTATCTTTCTATCTTTCTATCTTTCTATCTTTCTATCTTTCTATCTTTCTATCTTTCTATCTTTCTATCTTTCTATCTTTCTATCTTTCTATCTTTCTATCTTTCTATCTTTCTATCTTTCTCTATCTTTCTATCTTTCTATCTTTCTATCTTTCTATCTTTCTATCTTTCTATCTTTCTATCTTTCTATCTTTCTATCTTTCTATCTTTCTATCTTTCTATCTTTCTATCTTTCTATCTTTCTTCTATCTTTCTATCTTTCTATCTTTCTATCTTTCTATCTTTCTATCTTTCTATCTTTCTATCTTTCTATCTTTCTATCTTTCTATCTTTCTATCTTTCTATCTTTCTATCTTTCTATCTTTCTATCTTTCTATCTTTCTATCTTTCTATCTTTCTATCTTTCTATCTTTCTATCTTTCTATCTTTCTATCTTTCTATCTTTCTATCTTTCTATCTTTCTATCTTTCATATCTTTCTATCTTCTATCTTTCTCTATCTTTCTATCTTTCTATCTTTCTATCTTTCTATCTTTCTATCTTTCTATCTTTCTATCTTTCTATCTTTCTATCTTTCTATCTTTCTATCTTTCCTTCTATCTTTCTATCTTTCTATCTTTCTATCTTTCTATCTTTCTATCTTTCTATCTTTCTATCTTCTCTATCTTTCTATCTTTCTATCTTTCTATCTTTCTTTCTATCTTTCTATCTTTCTATCTTTCTATCTTTCTATCTTTCTATCTTTCTATCTTTCTATCTTTCTATCTTTCTATCTTTCTATCTTTCTTCTTTCTTCTTTCTATCTTTCTTCTTTCTTCTTCTATCTTTCTATCTTTCTTCTTTCTTCTTCTTCTTTCTTCTTTCTTCTTTCTTCTTTCTATCTTTCTATCTTTCTATCTTTCTATCTTTCTATCTTTCTATCTTTCTATCTTTCTATCTTTCTATCTTTCTATCTTTCTTTCTATCTTTCTATCTTTCTATCTTTCTATCTTTCTATCTTTCTATTCTTCTATCTTTCTATCTTTCTATCTTTCTATCTTTCTATCTTTCTATCTTTCTATCTTTCTATCTTTCTATCTTTCTATCTTTCTATCTTTCTATCTTTCTATCTTTCTATCTTTCTATCTTCTATCTTCTATCTATCTATCTTTCTATTCTTCTATCTTTCCATCTATCTATCTTTCTATTCTTCTATCTTTCCATCTTTCTATCTTTCTATCTTTCTATCTTTCTATCTTTCTATCTTTCTATCTTTCTATCTTTCTATCTTTCTATCTTTCTATCTTTCTATCTTTCTATCTTTCTATCTTTCTATCTTTCTATCTTTCTATCTTTCTATCTTTCTATCTTTCTATCTTTCTATCTTTCTATCTTTCTATCTTTCTATCTTTCTATCTTTCTATCTTTCTATCTTTCTATCTTTCTATCTTTCTATCTTTCTATCTTTCTATCTTTCTATCTTTCTATCTTTCTATCTTTCTATCTTTCTATCTTTCTATCTTTCTATCTTTCTATCTTTCTATCTTTCTATCTTTCTATCTTTCTATCTTTCTATCTTTCTATCTTTCTATCTTTCTATCTTTCTATCTTTCTATCTTTCTATCTTTCTATCTTCTCTATCTTTCTATCTTTCTATCTTTCTATCTTTCTATCTTTCTATCTTTCTATCTTTCTATCTTTCTATCTTTCTATCTTTCTATCTTTCTATCTTTCTATCTTTCTATCTTTCTATCTTTCTATCTTTCTATCTTTCTATCTTTTCTATCTTTCTATCTTTCTATCTTTCTATCTCTTTCTATCTTTCTATCTTTCTTCTTCTCTATCTTTCTATCTTTCTATCTATCTTTCTATCTTTCTATCTTTCTATCTTTCTATCTTTCTATCTTTCTATCTTTCTATCTTTCTATCTTTCTATCTTTCTATCTTTCTATCTTTCTATCTTCTCTATCTTTCTATCTTTCTATCTTTCTATCTTTCTATCTTTCTATCTTTCTATCTTTCTATCTTTCTATCTTTCTATCTTTCTATCTTTCTATCTTTCTATCTTTCTATCTTTCTATCTTTCTATCTTTCTATCTTTCTATCTTTCTATCTTTCTATCTTTCTATCTTTCTATCTTTCTATCTTTCTATCTTTCTATCTTTCTATCTTTCTATCTTTCTATCTTTCTATCTTTCTATCTTTCTATCTTTCTATCTTTCTATCTTTCTATCTTTCTATCTTTCTATCTTTCTATCTTTCTATCTTTCTATCTTTCTATCTTTCTATCTTTCTATCTTTCTATCTTTCTATCTTTCTATCTTTCTATCTTTCTATCTTTCTATCTTTCTATCTTTCTATCTTTCTATCTTTCTATCTTTCTATCTTTCTATCTTTCTATCTTTCTATCTTTCTATCTTTCTATCTTTCTATCTTTCTATCTTTCTATCTTTCTATCTTTCTCTATCTTTCTATCTTTCTATCTTCTCTATCTTTCTATCTTTCTATCTTTCTATCTTTCTATCTTTCTATCTTTCTATCTTTCTATCTATCTTTCTATCTTTCTATCTTTCTATCTTTCTATCTTCTCTATCTTTCTATCTTTCTTCTTTCTATCTTTCTATCTTTCTATCTTTCTATCTTTCTATCTTTCTATCTTTCTATCTTTCTATCTTTCTATCTTTCTATCTTTCTATCTTTCTATCTTTCTATCTTTCTATCTTTCTATCTTTCTATCTTTCTATCTTTCTATCTTTCTATCTTTCTATCTTTCTATCTTTCTATCTTTCTATCTTTCTATCTTTCTATCTTTCTATCTTTCTATCTTTCTATCTTTCTATCTTTCTATCTTTCTATCTTTCTATCTTTCTATCTTTCTATCTTTCTATCTTTCTATCTTTCTATCTTTCTATCTTTCTATCTTTCTATCTTTCTATCTTTCTATCTTTCTATCTTTCTATCTTTCTATCTTTCTATCTTTCTATCTTCTCTATCTTTCTATCTTTCTATCTTTCTATCTTTCTATCTTTCTATCTTTCTATCTTTCTATCTTTCTATCTTTCTATCTTTCTATCTTTCTATCTTTCTATCTTTCTATCTTTCTATCTTTCTATCTTTCTATCTTTCTATCTTTCTATCTTTCTATCTTTCTATCTTTCTATCTTTCTACTCTTTCTATCTTTCTATCTTTCTTCTATCTTTCTATCTTTCTATCTTTCTATCTTTCTATCTTTCTATCTTTCTATCTTTCTATCTTTCTATCTTTCTATCTTTCTATCTTTCTCTATCTTTCTATCTTTCTATCTTTCTATCTTTCTATCTTTCTATCTTTCTATCTTTCTATCTTTCTATCTTTCTATCTTTCTATCTTTCTATCTTTCTATCTTTCTATCTTTCTATCTTTCTATCTTTCTATCTCTTCTTTCTATCTTTCTATCTTTCTATCTTTCTATCTTTCTATCTTTCTATCTTTCTATCTTTCTATCTTTCTATCTTTCTATCTTTCTATCTTTCTATCTTTCTATCTTTCTATCTTTCTATCTTTCTATCTTTCTATCTTTCTATCTTTCTATCTTTCTATCTTTCTATCTTTCTATCTTTCTATCTTTCTATCTTTCTATCTTTCTATCTTTCTATCTTTCTATCTTTCTATCTTTCTATCTTTCTATCTTTCTATCTTCTTTTCTATCTTTCTATCTTTCTATCTTTCTATCTTTCTATCTTTCTATCTTTCTATCTTTCTATCTTTCTTCTTTCTATCTTTCTTCTTCTATCTTTCTATCTTTCTATCTCTTCTATCTTTCTATCTTTCTATCTTTCTATCTTTCTATCTATCTTTCTATCTTTCTATCTTTCTATCTTTCTATCTTTCTATCTTTCTATCTTTCTCTATCTTTCTATCTTTCTATCTTTCTATCTTTCTATCTTTCTATCTTTCTATCTTTCTATCTTTCTATCTTTCTATCTTTCTATCTTTCTATCTTTCTATCTTTCTATCTTTCTATCTTTCTATCTTTCTATCTTTCTATCTTTCTATCTTTCTATCTTTCTATCTTTCTATCTTTCTATCTTTCTATCTTTCTATCTTTCTATCTTTCTATCTTTCTATCTTTCTATCTTTCTATCTTTCTATCTTTCTATCTTTCTATCTTTCTATCTTTCTATCTTTCTATCTTTCTATCTTTCTATCTTTCTATCTTTCTATCTTTCTATCTTTCTATCTTTCTATCTTTCTATCTTTCTATCTTTCTATCTTTCTATCTTTCTATCTTTCTATCTTTCTATCTTTCTATCTTTCTATCTTTCTATCTTTCTATCTTTCTATCTTCTCTATCTTTCTATCTTTCTATCTTTCTATCTTTCTATCTTTCTATCTTTCTATCTTTCTATCTTTCTATCTTTCTATCTTTCTATCTTTCTATCTTTCTATCTTTCTATCTTTCTATCTTTCTATCTTTCTATCTTTCTATCTTTCTATCTTTCTATCTTTCTATCTTTCTATCTTTCTATCTTTCTATCTTTCTATCTTTCTTCTATCTTCTATCTTTCTATCTTTCTATCTTTCTATCTTTCTATCTTTCTATCTTTCTATCTTTCTATCTTTCTATCTTTCTATCTTTCTATCTTTCTATCTTTCTATCTTTCTATCTTTCTATCTTTCTATCTTTCTATCTTTCTATCTTTCTATCTTTCTATCTTTCTATCTTTCTATCTTTCTATCTTTCTATCTTTCTATCTTTATCTTTCTATCTTTCTATCTTTCTATCTTTCTATCTTTCTATCTTTCTATCTTTCTATCTTTCTATCTTTCTATCTTTCTATCTTTCTATCTTTCTATCTTTCTATCTTTCTATCTTTCTATCTTTCTATCTTTCTATCTTTCTATCTTTCTATCTTTCTATCTTTCTATCTTTCTATCTTTCTATCTTTCTATCTTTCTATCTTTCTATCTTTCTATCTTTCTCTATCTTTCTATCTTTCTATCTTTCTATCTTTCTATCTTTCTATCTTTCTATCTTTCTATCTTTCTATCTTTCTATCTTTCTATCTTTCTATCTTTCTATCTTTCTATCTTTCTATCTTTCTATCTTTCTATCTTTCTATCTTTCTATCTTTCTATCTTTCTATCTTTCTATCTTTCTATCTTTCTATCTTTCTATCTTTCTATCTTTCTATCTTTCTATCTTTCTATCTTTCTATCTTTCTATCTTTCTATCTTTCTATCTTTCTATCTTTCTATCTTTCTATCTTTCTATCTTTCTATCTTTCTATCTTTCTATCTTTCTATCTTTCTATCTTTCTATCTTTCTATCTTTCTATCTTTCTATCTTTCTATCTTTCTATCTTTCTATCTTTCTATCTTTCTATCTTTCTATCTTTCTATCTTTCTATCTTTCTATCTTTCTATCTTTCTATCTTTCTATCTTTCTATCTTTCTATCTTTCTATCTTTCTATCTTTCTATCTTTCTATCTTTCTATCTTTCTATCTTTCTATCTTTCTATCTTTCTATCTTTCTATCTTTCTATCTTTCTATCTTTCTATCTTTCTATCTTTCTATCTTTCTATCTTTCTATCTTTCTATCTTTCTATCTTTCTATCTTTCTATCTTTCTATCTTTCTATCTTTCTTCTTTCTATCTTCTATCTTTCTATCTTTCTATCTTTCTATCTTTCTATCTTTCTATCTTTCTATCTTTCTATCTTTCTATCTTTCTATCTTTCTATCTTTCTATCTTTCTATCTTTCTATCTTTCTATCTTTCTATCTTTCTATCTTTCTATCTTTCTATCTTTCTATCTTTCTATCTTTCTATCTTTCTATCTTTCTATCTTTCTATCTTTCTATCTTTCTATCTTTCTATCTTTCTATCTTTCTATCTTTCTATCTTCTCTATCTTTCTATCTTTCTATCTTTCTTCTTTCTATCTTTCTATCTTTCTTCTTTCTATCTTTCTTCTTTCTATCTTTCTATCTTCTTCTATCTTTCTATCTTTCTCTTTCTTCTTTCTATCTTTCTATCTTTCTTTTCTATCTTTCTTCTTTCTTCTTCTATCTTTCTTCTTTCTATCTTTCTATCTTTCTATCTTTCTATCTTTCTATCTTTCTATCTTTCTATCTTTCTATCTTTCTATCTTTCTATCTTTCTATCTTTCTATCTTTCTATCTTTCTATCTTTCTATCTTTCTATCTTTCTATCTTTCTATCTTTCTATCTTTCTATCTTTCTATCTTTCTATCTTTCTATCTTTCTATCTTTCTATCTTTCTCTATCTTTCTATCTTTCTATCTTTCTATCTTTCTATCTTTCTATCTTTCTATCTTTCTATCTTTCTATCTTTCTATCTTTCTATCTTTCTATCTTTCTATCTTTCTATCTTTCTATCTTTCTATCTTTCTATCTTTCTATCTTTCTATCTTTCTATCTTTCTATCTTTCTATCTTTCTATCTTTCTATCTTTCTATCTTTCTTCTATCTTTCTATCTTTCTATCTTTCTATCTTCTATCTTCTATCTTTCTATCTTTCTATCTTTCTATCTTTCTATCTTTCTATCTTTCTATCTTTCTATCTTTCTATCTTTCTATCTTTCTATCTTTGTATCTTTCTACCTTTTTTTTTTTTATCTTTTTATCTTACTATCTTTCTATCTGTGTATCTTTCTATCTTTTTATCTTTCTATCTTTCTATCTTTCTATCTTTCTTCTTTCTATCTTTCTATCTTTCTATCTTCTATCTTTCTATCTTTCTATCTTTCTATCTTTCTATCTTTCTATCTTTCTATCTTTCTATCTTTCTATCTTTCTATCTTTCTATCTTTCTATCTTTCTATCTTTCTATCTTTCTATCTTTCTATCTTTCTATCTTTCTATCTTTCTATCTTTCTATCTTTCTATCTTTCTATCTTTCTATCTTTCTATCTTTCTATCTTTCTATCTTTCTATCTTTCTATCTTTCTATCTTTCTATCTTTCTTCTATCTTTCTATCTTTCTATCTTTCTATCTCTTTCTATCTTTCTATCTTTCTATCTTTCTATCTTTCTATCTTTCTATCTTTCTATCTTTCTATCTTTCTATCTTTCTATCTTTCTATCTTTCTATCTTTCTATCTTTCTATCTTTCTATCTTTCTATCTTTCTATCTTTCTATCTTCTCTATCTTTCTATCTTTCTACTCTTTCTATCTTTCTATCTTTCTATCTTTCTATCTTTCTATCTTTCTATCTTTCTATCTTTCTATCTTTCTATCTTTCTATCTTTCTATCTTTCTATCTTTCTATCTTTCTATCTTTCTATCTTTCTATCTTTCTATCTTTCTATCTTTCTATCTTTCTATCTTTCTATCTTTCTATCTTTCTATCTTTCTATCTTTCTATCTTTCTATCTTTCTATCTTTCTATCTTTCTATCTTTCTATCTTTCTATCTTTCTATCTTTCTATCTTTCTATCTTTCTATCTTTCTATCTTTCTATCTTTCTATCTTTCTATCTTTCTATCTTTCTATCTTTCTATCTTTCTATCTTTCTATCTTTCTATCTTTCTATCTTTCTATCTTTCTATCTTTCTATCTTTCTATCTTTCTATCTTTCTATCTTTCTATCTTTCTATCTTTCTATCTTTCTATCTTTCTATCTTTCTATCTTTCTATCTTTCTATCTTTCTATCTTTCTATCTTTCTATCTTTCTATCTTTCTATCTTTCTATCTTTCTATCTTTCTATCTTTCTATCTTTCTATCTTTCTATCTTTCTATCTTTCTATCTTTCTATCTTTCTATCTTTCTATCTTTCTATCTTTCTTCTCTATCTTTCTATCTTTCTATCTTTCTATCTTTCTTCTATCTTTCTATCTTTCTATCTTTCTATCTTTCTATCTTTCTATCTTTCTATCTTTCTATCTTTCTATCTTTCTATCTTTCTATCTTTCTATCTTCTCTATCTTTCTATCTTTCTTCTTTCTATCTTCTTTCTATCTTTCTATCTTTCTCTTCTATCTTTCTATCTTTCTATCTTTCTATCTTTCTATCTTTCTATCTTTCTATCTTTCTATCTTTCTATCTTTCTATCTTTCTATCTTTCTATCTTTCTATCTTTCTATCTTTCTATCTTTCTATCTTTCTATCTTTCTATCTTTCTATCTTTCTATCTTTCTATCTTTCTATCTTTCTATCTTTCTATCTTTCTATCTTTCTATCTTTCTATCTTTCTATCTTTCTATCTTTCTATCTTTCTATCTTTCTATCTTTCTATCTTTCTATCTTTCTATCTTTCTATCTTTCTATCTTTCTATCTTTCTATCTTTCTATCTTTCTATCTTTCTATCTTTCTATCTTTCTATCTTTCTATCTTTCTATCTTTCTATCTTTCTATCTTTCTATCTTTCTATCTTTCTATCTTTCTATCTTTCTATCTTTCTATCTTTCTATCTTTCTATCTTTCTATCTTTCTATCTTTCTTCTTATCTTTCTATCTTTCTATCTTTCTATCTTTCTATCTTTCTATCTTTCTATCTTTCTCTTCTATCTTTCTATCTTTCTCTATCTTTCTATCTTTCTATCTTTCTATCTTTCTTCTTTCTATCTTTCTATCTTTCTATCTTTCTTCTTCTATCTTTCTATCTTTCTTCTTCTATCTTTCTATCTTTCTATCTTTCTATCTTTCTATCTTTCTATCTTTCTATCTTTCTATCTTTCTATCTTTCTATCTTTCTATCTTTCTATCTTTCTATCTTTCTATCTTTCTATCTTTCTATCTTTCTATCTTTCTATCTTTCTATCTTTCTATCTTTCTATCTTTCTATCTTTCTATCTTTCTATCTTTCTATCTTTCTATCTTTCTATCTTTCTATCTTTCTATCTCTTCTATCTTTCTATCTTTCTATCTTTCTATCTTTCTATCTTTCTATCTTTCTATCTTTCTATCTTTCTATCTTTCTATCTTTCTATCTTTCTATCTTTCTATCTTTCTATCTTTCTATCTTTCTATCTTTCTATCTTTCTATCTTTCTATCTTTCTATCTTTCTATCTTTCTATCTTTCTATCTCTCATCTTTCTATCTTTCTTCTTCTTCTTCTATCTTTCTATCTTCTATCTTTCTATCTTTCTATCTTTCTATCTTTCTATCTTTCTTCTTCTATCTTTCTATCTCTATCTTCTTCTTCTATCTTTCTTCTTTCTATCTTCTATCTTCTATCTTTCTATCTTTCTATCTCTATCTTTCATCTTCTATCTTTCTATCTTTCTATCTTTCTATCTTTCTATCTTTCTATCTTTCTATCTTTCTATCTTTCTATTCATTCTATCTTTCTATCTTTCTATCTTTCTATCTTTCTATCTTTCTATCTTTCTATCTTTCTATCTTTCTATCTTTCTATCTTTCTATCTTTCTATCTTTCTATCTTTCTATCTTTCTATCTTTCTATCTTTCTATCTTTCTATCTTTCTATCTTTCTATCTTTCTATCTTTCTATCTTTCTATCTTTCTATCTTTCTATCTTTCTATCTTTCTATCTTTCTATCTTTCTATCTTTCTATCTTTCTATCTTTCTATCTTTCTATCTTTCTATCTTTCTATCTTTCTATCTTTCTATCTTTCTATCTTTCTATCTTTCTATCTTTCTATCTTTCTATCTTTCTATCTTTCTATCTTTCTATCTTTCTATCTTTCTATCTTTCTATCTTTCTATCTTTCTATCTTTCTATCTTTCTATCTTTCTATCTTTCTATCTTTCTATCTTTCTATCTTTCTATCTTTCTATCTTTCTATCTTTCTATCTTTCTATCTTTCTATCTTTCTATCTTTCTATCTTTCTATCTTTCTATCTTTCTATCTTTCTATCTTTCTATCTTTCTATCTTTCTATCTTTCTATCTTTCTCTATCTTTCTATCTTTCTATCTTTCTATCTTTCTATCTTTCTATCTTTCTATCTTTCTATCTTTCTATCTTTCTATCTTCTATCTTTCTATCTTTCTATCTTTCTATCTTTCTATCTTTCTATCTTTCTATCTTTCTATCTTTCTATCTTTCTATCTTTCTATCTTCTATCTTTCTATCTTTCTATCTTTCTATCTTTCTATCTTTCTATCTTTCTATCTTTCTATCTTTCTATCTTTCTATCTTTCTATCTTTCTATCTTTCTATCTTTCTATCTTTCTATCTTTCTATCTTTCTATCTTTCTATCTTTCTATCTTTCTATCTTTCTATCTTTCTATCTTTCTATCTTTCTATCTTTCTATCTTTCTATCTTTCTATCTTTCTATCTTTCTATCTTTCTATCTTTCTATCTTTCTATCTTTCTATCTTTCTATCTTTCTATCTTTCTATCTTTCTATCTTTCTATCTTTCTATCTTTCTATCTTTCTATCTTTCTATCTTTCTATCTTTCTATCTTTCTATCTTTCTATCTTTCTATCTTTCTATCTTTCTATCTTTCTATCTTTCTATCTTTCTATCTTTCTATCTTTCTATCTTTCTATCTTTCTATCTTTCTATCTTCCTATCTTTCTATCTTTCTATCTTTCTATCTTTCTATCTTTCTATCTTTCTATCTTTCTATCTTTCTATCTTTCTATCTTTCTATCTTTCTATCTTTCTATCTTTCTATCTTTCTATCTTTCTATCTTTCTATCTTTCTATCTTTCTATCTTTCTATCTTTCTATCTTTCTATCTTTCTATCTTTCTATCTTTCTATCTTTCTATCTTTCTATCTTTCTATCTTTCTATCTTTCTATCTTTCTATCTTTCTATCTTTCTATCTTTCTATCTTTCTATCTTTCTATCTTTCTATCTTTCTATCTTTCTATCTTTCTATCTTTCTATCTTTCTATCTTTCTATCTTTCTATCTTTCTATCTTTCTATCTTTCTATCTTTCTATCTTTCTATCTTTCTATCTTTCTATCTTTCTATCTTTCTATCTTTCTATCTTTCTTCATCTTTCTATCTTTCTATCTTTCTATCTTTCTATCTTTCTATCTTTCTATCTTTCTATCTTTCTATCTTTTTCTATCTTTTTCTATCTTTCTATCTTTCTATCTTTCTATCTTTCTATCTTTCTATCTTTCTATCTTTCTATCTTTCTATCTTTCTATCTTTCTATCTTTCTATCTTTCTATCTTTCTATCTTTCTATCTTTCTCTATCTTTCTATCTTTCTATCTTTCTATCTTTCTATCTTTCTATCTCTTCTATCTTTCTATCTTTCTATCTTTCTATCTTTCTATCTTTCTATCTTTCTATCTTTCTATCTTTCTATCTTTCTATCTTTCTATCTTTCTATCTTTCTATCTTTCTATCTTTCTATCTTTCTATCTTTCTATCTTTCTATCTTTCTATCTTTCTATCTTTCTATCTTTCTATCTTTCTATCTTTCTATCTTTCTATCTTTCTATCTTTCTATCTTTCTGTCTTTCTATCTTTCTATCTTTCTATCTTTCTATCTTTCTATCTTTCTATCTTTCTATCTTTCTATCTTTCTATCTTTCTATCTTTCTATCTTTCTATCTTTCTATCTTTCTATCTTTCTATCTTTCTATCTTTCTATCTTTCTATCTTTCTATCTTTCTATCATTTCTATCTTTCTGTCTTTCTATCTTTCTATCTTTCTATCTTTCTATCTTTCTATCTTTCTATCTTTCTATCTTTCTATCTTTCTATCTTTCTATCTTTCTATCTTTCTATCTTTCTATCTTTCTCTATCTTTCTATCTTTCTATCTTTCTATCTTTCTATCTTTCTATCTTTCTATCTTTCTATCTTTCTATCTTTCTATCTTTCTATCTTTCTATCTTTCTATCTTTCTATCTTTCTATCTTTCTATCTTTCTATCTTTC